>RXID01010958.1:0-270474 GCA_005019695.1 Trichopus zeylanicus subsp. travancoricus | reverse complement strand
CAAAGGTCGGTGTGAGCGCAGGTGGGCCCCAGGCTGGCGAGGGTGCAAGTGCGGACGGCCAAGGTTGGGTGTGCACCCTTGCCAACCTCCGGTGTCCGCGCCTGTGCTCTTGCGCACCGGCCCTAGGCCGGCGAGGATGAAGGAGAGGAGGGGGGGGTGGGGGGGGGGGGGGGCCGTGTGGCTCACAGAGGCCGGTGAGAGGGCGTGTAGCCGTGGACTCCAGAGGCCGGTGCGAGCGTGGGCCCCAGGCCTGCGAGGGCACGCAACGCCGCTAGCGTGGATGCCGGAGGCCGGCGCGAGGATGGGCAAGCACTGAGCAGACGCCTGAGGCCGGCGCGGGCACGGACGTCTGAGGTAGGTGCGACGTAGGCCCCAGGCCAGCGAGGGTGCAGACACATCTGGCGAGGGTGTGCAAGCAGATTTGGTCTGCGTACGCGCACTCACGCGCCCTCACCGGTGGTGCCAGCACCCTCGCTGTCCTGGGGCCTGTGCCTGTGCTGGCCTCCGCCGTCTGCCCCTGCGTGCTTGTGCGCTCTTGCACCGGCCTCTGGTGTTCTCGCTTGCGTGTCAGTCTCCAGCGTTCGCGCCCTCGCGCCAGCCTTCGGCATCCGAGCTCACCGGCCTAGGGCCCACGATCACACCTGCCTTTGGCGTCTGCGTCTGCGCGCTCGTGCGCCGTCGACGGCATGATGCCCACGCCCGTGCTCTCGAAAAGGAGAGTGGGGGTGCGGATCTGCTCACGGCGACAAATGCAAATGCAGATCAGCTTGCGGGGGAGGTGCGAATGCGAATCTGCTCGCCGGCGGGGCAGGCAGAGGCTGATCTGCTTGCGGGTGGGTGTGGATCTGCTCATGGCGAGGGAGGAGGTGTGGATCTACTCTCAGCAGCAGAGGCATACGCGGATCAGCTTGCGGGAGAGGTGCGGACGTGGATTTGCTCACTGGCGGGGTAGGCAGAGGCCAATCTACTCGCGAGGGGGTGCAGATCTGCTAATGGTGGGGGTGGAGGTGCAGATCTGCCAGGAGGGGAGCGCCGCCATGGGGCACTAGCAGAGCACCAGCATGGGGAGAGACGGCACGGGGGACCGGCAGAGCAGCGGCGCGGGGCTGGGTAGCACAGTAGTGAGAGGGGAGATAAGGTTTAACTGTAAATATCGAGGGTTTTTTGTAAATATAATTAATTTCAGGGTGTTGTATTCAAATATCCGAAAGTTATATATATAACAAATAATAAGTTTTTTAGGGGTTTAATTGTAAAATTACCGAAGGTAAAAACGGAATTTTTGAAAAAAAATTGATTAAATAACAATCAAAGGGGTCTAGATAAATATTGTGAAAAGGAGAAGGAATAGATAATTATGTAAATTTCAGAGGATTTTTTGTAATTAAAGAAAATTTTGGGAGGTGTACGTTTTAGTACCCTTAAAAATCAAATTAGTGTTAGATTTATTTTTACTGCTATTAATTTATCATACTAAAAAATTGTTACATTAATTTTGATCGTGAATATTACTAGAATATTATATGAGTAGTGCCACTAATAATTTAGACCAATAGTGATGCTACGCTTAAGTAAAAGCGGCTTTTAATAAGGTTAGCACCGTCATTGGTTAAGTGAATAATGGTGTACGTTTTTAATGCCAATAAAGTACTTGATTCTTATTTTTAGAATAATTAATTAGAATAAATATCTTGAATACAAATAAATAAAGTAAAGAAAAGTATCAAATTACAAGAAATATAAGTAAAAAAATCTAGTTTCATGCATGAAACTTGTTCTTAATTCTAAATACAATCTAATGTCTCAAAATACAAGTTTGTATCTCTAACTATAATACAATAATGAATTTTCAACATAAATCGTCCCAAAATATGAAAAATTATCACTCAACACATTTTGCTCCCCCTTATTGGTTCGTGAATGATCTCCTCATACAAATTTAAATGAAGACAATCAAAATTAATATTTTATAAGCAACAAATTTATATGAGTTTATAAATTAATAAAATATAAGAATTTAACAAAATAGAAATAAAGGTATAAAATGCTACTATGCATTTAAACAATGTCCACATTGGTGCCATAGACAGGGGTAGTGTGTCCATGCTCATGCTTGTTCTCATGCTTATGCTAGTACTTGTATCCATATCCAAGTGTTCATCTCTATATCCATATACGTTTCCAAGTTCTCACCCTTGCAGCAAAGACCCACCCTTGTATTTGTGCTCATGCTCGTGTTTGTGCCCAAGTCCCTACCCTCTACCCCACACCCGTACTCGTGCTCGTGTGTGTGCCTGTGTTTGTGTCTATGCTCATTCTTGTGCTTGTGGCTTAGTCCCCATCCTCGCAATCAACTAACTCCTAACCCTCATGTCCATACTCGTGCTTGTATCCATATGCCCAAGTCTCTACCCCTGTGCCCATGCTCGTGCCCATATGTCCAAGTCTCTACCCCTGTGCCAATGCTCGTGCCCATGTCCATGCCAAGTCCCCACTCCTGTGGATGTGCTTATGCTCGTGCCCATGTGCATGCTCATGTTTGTGGCCAAGTCCTCACCCTCGTGTTACACTCGTGCCTATGTTAATATGCCAAAGTTCCCACCCTCGTGCCCATGTCCAAATCCCCCGCCCCCATGTCAAAGTCTTTACCATTGTGTCCTAGTCCTCCCTTCTCCTCTTCCTATGTCCATGAGCTACAAATATTCAATATATTCAAATATGTGTAATACCAAAGCATAATTATACTAATAGAATCAATGTGCAATATATTTAATTGTAATATATGAAATATACCAGAGTGGCTTGAAAATTAGAAGGAGCCCCCTCAAAACAGCTTGGCTACCACTAGCATCATCAAGCTACTAGGTTATAGGACCCGAAGCCTCCTTAATTAGATAAAAAGACTACATTAGTATTACAGAGAAATAATAAATACATACTACAAATATAAAGTAATAGAATTATGGATTTGGTTTATACCTCATGCTAAGATGAAAGTCATGAAGAGTTCCGTGGGGTAGAACAAAACGCGGTTTGCATCTTCTTCTTGAACCTCTCAGCACGAAAGCAACCTCAGCCTGGATCATAAGCTACATTCGACTCTAGATATATGGCAGAGGCTCATCTTGCGAGGTTCTAGAGGAGGATCCAAAGAGACTACTTGGAGTTGGCTCCATACCAAAGGTCCACAACTAGCTATAATTGTCAGGTCCAAAAAATCTGATCATGAATCTTGATTAGGACAACTATATCTGAGGTGGAGTCCTTCGACATATTTTACCTTAATTGAAAGATCTTCTCCTATAATATGAGCAATCAGAATATTAGCATATTTTATTAGAGTAAATATTATTATAAATTGAGTGAAACATCATTATTATGATTGTATGCTACATCAATTGACTGCTCATCCCTCTTAGTATGAGACATGAGAAAAATCTCTAGCTTAGAAGGTTTAGCTCTAGTTTTTTTCTCAAGCTACAAAGGATGACATTCATGTTAAATAGGATATAATGAAGAAAGTGTATGTCAGATATACACATATTTAATTTGATTAAGTTGAAGAATATACTTTAGCCCTCAAGTTGGTATATCCCTTGCATTCGAGAGAGCAACACACCTTTTGATTCTTTCAGTATCTTTTATTGACACGACTCAGTTCCTGAAAGAAGAATATGAAATTGTTAGGGCATGAAGTGTAAGTGATAATTGAATTCGGAGTCACATAATTAAGGGGCTAGAGAATACCCAGACTTCTTTATCTGCCAATATCTGATGAGAATATGTCACTAGTCTTCTTTGATCATTGGATATAGGTAGGTGACAAGTTCTCCAAATCATTCTTGAATGGCGTGAAATATTTCTTTTTCACGTCCATCTTCTAGTCATGCCAATACTTGCTAAGGGTTTATATAATGCCTTTTTTTTCCTATTATCCTCCAAATTGGGATTAGTTTGAGCACAAAGATATTAGAAAAGTAAGAAAATATACAAAATATAATAAATATAACCATACAAAAAGGAGTAATATAAGTAGATATTACCCTTATATCTATCCAAATATGTTCCTTTCTTTTTTGCAGTATAGCTTGCTAGTTGATGAAAGTCATCAATAATTTATTATTGTCCTTTGTAAAAATCCCCAACTGGATTAAGAGTCATGCTAAATTATTGCCAATGACCTAGTTGTGGTAGTTGGTATTGTATAACAATCTAAACTTGTCGGTACCCCAAATCTTTATTAGCTTGTTGGGGCCATGATAGGTTGTAAACACGAAGTTTGCCATACTAGTGACCAAAAAACTAAAAATTAAATTGCAATGTTACAAATAGAAAAATATGAGATGGGGATTAGATAAATTTAGTAATGAGTTGCATTCCTTCATCATTATCAAGTTATATGTCTTGATCTTTCCACTCCAGGAGTGGTGGAGGCCACACTATTTGTAGTGAAGTCTGAGTCAAAATCTCCACCCAATGATAGCATGGTCTCCAAATCCGGATCCTCAATCCCGATGTTATTAAACCCCTCAGCCATGTCTCCCATATATCGCACCTTCTTGGAGTAAACCATAATGACCTACAAATAAAAAACACATTTAAAAAAGAATATAACAATATCACAATATAAGTATATCACAGCCATAAGATAAATTTTAAAAGATACTTACAAATATGGAGGGAGTAAATGACAACTGACTTTAAAGAAGATGGAGTAGTACACAATTTGGATCACCCATAAAGTAATAAAATAAAAATAACATTAGTCATATAATCAATACTCCTATTATTGGAACAAATATCATAGCAATAAGTAGTAATAAATGATAAAAGATCATAATAGCAAATTCTCATATTGTATTTTAATTTGAAAACCAGCATGATCCTTAGTCTCAACATTTACCTATTTTTTTAAGTATGAAATTGTCATTGCCATCATCGCCATCTATTCATCATCTTTTGAAAGGTTTTACTCTTCAGTCTTGGATTCATTGGTAATAATGCCATCTTTATTATCTTCTTCTATAGGTGGCTAATATAAATTAATATTTGGCACATCTATCATTACTCCTTCAATATTTGTATGTGCGAATTTATAATCAAAATCATCGAGTTGTTGTGTGGTGCACAGCTCCACAATTGGCTCTTCATAGTTTTCATTGCCTACTCTATAGTCAAAGATATCAACTTACTCTCTCGGAGTCATCCCCATAATCACATATTATTCCAGATCTAAAGGATCCACCATGTAAAACACTTGATGCGTCTAATGCATAAAAATATAAGACTCATCTTTATATCGATTGCATTTGTATATGAAATGATTGAAGTTCATTATTGTATATCCAAAATCATCAGTCATTACTTCGATATTATTATTGATCTAGTCATACTTGAACAATATAAATTTAAACTCATTGTATAGCATAGCTCACTAATATTTGTTAAAACACCATTAAACTATATAACTCCTGATATAGGGTCTTTGTCCCTTGTGCTTACGAAACTTCTTGTACTTGCCTTTAAAGTCACACACTTTTTTGTGTATGTTGTCCCATTTTGGCATCTTAATGTGAAATTAAAAACCATTTACAATGCATCCTATGTATCTCATCACAAATTTGTCTAGACTAGTTGCTAACAGTAAAATCTCTTGGGAATCTCAATCTCCTTGCCTTTTTCTATATTAATAATCTAAAATAATAATAAATTATGTGTTAGGAATTAAACACATCAATGTTTAGAGAGACTAAGTCTCAAGTATATTTACATGCTTTCCGAACCACATAGCAAATTTGTCATTACGATTTTTCTTTTGTTCAAACTCTCTATCTTGATATCATCTATCAATATTTATCATCTTCAAGTGTTTCCTACAACACAACTTTCAAGTCTTTCATAAGACAAGTAGGTTATGTCAGAGAAAATTATAGTCAACTAGACCATGGCACATACTCTCAGAAGGTTGCCATAATGTCCATATTAAATAATACATAGTGGTGTATCATTGAGTCTTGCCCAGATAATGAGTTTCTTGTTGATCCCCAATTTGATGCCTATCTCCACCATCAGAATCACAATCCTAATCTTGAGAATGCTAAGCAAAGTTCAACTAGAAGTCATTAATAGGTCATGAATTCTTCCATTAAATAACCTTCTGCTATAAAGCCTTTTGAATAAGCTTGGTTTTGTACATAATTCTTCAATTTGGAAAAATATCTAAATGACAATTCGTTCAGTTGTCATCACAGATGAAAGCAAAATAAGTAAGTTAAAAATAATTATCACATTTTACTCTATTAAGTCAATTATTTTAATTGATTTATTTTAATCGATTCAATTAATTAGAGAGTTCTTAGGCTATCCATTAATCAAAATAATTTTAGTTGAGCTTGCAATTTGATCTTAAATCGATTTGACTTTTAGAGGAGTCCACAAATTTACCTTTAGTTGATTTGACTTTTAGTGAGCCTGTGAGTTGACCTTTAGTCAGTTTGACTTTCAGGTGAACCCACAAGCTAGCCTTGAGACTATTTGAATTCCAGGTGAACTTACAAGTTGACCTTGAGTCAATTTGACTTTTAAGCCAGTCCACAAATTGGCCTTGAGTCTATTTTCTTTTAAAATGAGCGCACAAGTTGGACTTGACTCGATTTGACTTTTAGATGAATCTGCAAACTGATTTTTAGTTAATTTGACTTTTTAGTGAGCCCGCAGGATGATCTTGAGTCTAAATTAGCTTTTGAATAAGCCTGTAGGCTGACTCTAGATTTAAATTAACCTTTGGGAGAACTCACAAGTTGGTTTTTAGTCAATTTAACTTTTGGACAAGTCTGCAGGCTGATCCTAAGTCTAAGTTTTAGGTGAGCCTACATGCATTTTCTAAATTTGAATTGACTTTGGGACTAGTCTGTGTTTGGCCTTAGTTCTAAATTGACTTTCAGATATGTTTGCAAGTTGGCTTTGAGTCAACATGACTTTCAGACAAGCCCACAGGCTGATTCTAGGTCTGAGTTAACATTTGGATGAGCCCACAAATTAATTCTAAGTTAAATTAACTTTTGAGCAAGACTACGAACTTGCTCTAGCTCTAAATAGACTTTTAGATGAATCCATGAGCTGATCTTTGTGGGATCAATTTTGGCACTCTACGATAATTAAGACCCTAGGGGGGCAAACTCGAATCATAAATTAAAATAATTTATTCTATCAGGTGTTGTGAAAATATTGATTTCTAACAAGCATAAGCCCCTATTGTTAATTACCTTGATAATTATTAAGAACCTCCTAAAGTGAGAAACCTAACTAATAAAAATAGATATACAAAAGAAAGGAAATAAGAAAGTATTTGATTAGTTTAAGAAAGATAGTATATGGCTTAAGTAAGGACATGCCTTTACTTTACAATGAATTTCAATATGAAATTAGAGAAAATATGAAAGAAAAGCAAAAGAGAAAGAGTGGGAAGAAGTTGTGACATGTTGCTGCTCCGCTCCCCCTATGCTGGACCATATAGTGTCCGACCCTAATCGTGGAAGGAAATGAGTGAAGTTTGAAGTATTTCTAATAACTTTGAGCATGGCAATAACTTCATGACTTGAAGTATTTTTGTTAGTCAATAAAATATTGGTAATAACTCTTTTGATTTTTAAGTATTTTCATAGCTGATAAGGCATAGGCAAGAACTTTATTATCTGATTTTTTGAGGTGTTTGCAATGGCTTTGAATATCAATGATAACTCCATAATTTGATATATTTTTATTAGCCAACAAGGCATTAGTGATAACTCTGTTGACCTTGAAGTGGTTCCATAGTCGATAAGATGTAGACGATAATTTTTTTTGATTTAGTAGTATCACTAATAGCTTATAAGGTTAGGTATAGATTGAAGATGCGCCACCAACTACTTGTGGAGTTAGCTAGCTTAGAGAGACACATCGTCAACTACTTGTGGGATTGACTAGCTTAGAGAGGCACATTGTCAACTGCTTATAAGATTGACTAGCTTGAAAATGGTGTATTATCAACTGCTTATGGAGTTGACTAACTTAAAAGGGGACATTGTCAATTGCTTGTGGGGTATATTGTCAAATGCTTTGATGGTTGATTAGCTTGAAGTGTGACCAATGATTTTGAGTGCATTGTTGGTTGACTTCATTGATTTGGCAATATCAATAATGGCTTAGGAGTCAGGTATAGCTTTAAAGTATAATTAATAGTTTTAAGCATATTGGCGATTAACTTCTTTGAATTGATAACGTCACCAATAGCTTATGGGATTGGATATAACTTTTGAAGTGTAGCCGACAGCTTGGAGTATGTTGGTGATTAACTTCTTTGATTTGACAATATCACCAATGGCTTATGGGGTTAGATATAGCCTGAAAGTGTGGCTGATAACTTTGAGTGTGTTGGCAATTAACTTCTTTGGTTTGATAATATCACCAACAGCTTGTGGAGTTGGTTATAACTTTAAAGTATGGTTGATAGCTTTGAGCATATTGGTGATTAACTTATTTGGATTAATAGCATCACCAATAGCTTATGGGGCTGGATATAGCTTTAAAGTATGATCGATAACTTTAAGTGTATTGTTCATTAAATTCTTTGGATTAATAACATCACCAATGACTTATGGAATTAGATATAGCTTTGAAGTGTAGCTGACAGCTTTGAGCATATTAGCAATTAACTTTTTTCGATTGATAGCATCACCAATGCCTTACGAAGTTGGGTATAGCTTTGAAGTATGACCGACAGTTTTGAGTGTGTCGGTTATTAATTTCTTTGATTTGACAGTATCACCAATGGCTTATGGGGTTAGATATAACTTGGAAGATGCATCGTCAATGACTTTTGGAGCTGATTAACTTTGAAGTGTTGGCAATTAACTTTTTAGTTTGATAGCATCACCAATGACTTCTAAAGTTGGGTATAACTTTGAAGTGTGACCAGTAGCTTAAAACATGTTGGTAATTAACTTCTTTTGATTTGGTAGCATCACCAACTGCTTATAAAGTTGAGTATAGTTTTGAAGTATGACTGAAGGCTTTTGTAGCATACCCAGCAAGATTCAGTTTGACCTTAGTTAGCTCCATTTGAACTAATTTTGGTTCAGGTCATCATCCTTTGTTTATAGTCTTAGAGTATTGCCGAAGGTTCAGCATACCCAGTGTGACTCAGTTTGATCTTATTTAGTTCTATTTAAATTAATTTAGGTTTAAGTCAAAGGGTGATATCACCTTTTGTTCATAGTTTTGGAGCATTATCGAAGTTTCAACACTCCCAATGGGACTCAATTTGACTCTAATTAGTTTTATTGGGACTAATATGGTTCGAATCTGAGTTTAATTTTATTTAACTTGAGTTAAGGTTTGACCTTATATTGGACCTCTATAGAGTCTGGGTCTGGTAAACTTTGGTTCAAGTTCAAGTCAATTTAGCTTAACTTAGTTCTAATTCAGACTCAGTCTAACCTAATTTTGATTTGACTTTGAGTTTATCCTTTTACTTTGGATTTGATTTAAACTAATTAAGATTTGATTTGGACTTAATTCAATTTAGAATGGATTTAATTTGAACTCGATTTGATTATTAAATCAACCCATCTCGAGTCTGGTTAGGGTTAAATATGAGTTTATTTGGTTTAGGTTAACTCAATTTACATTTTTTGGAGTTTAGTTCAATTTAGATTTTAGCCCATTTCTTTAACCAATTTAAGTCCATTTGAGCCAACTTAGCCTTGGTCCATTTGTTTTGATTAAGTTCAATTTTAATATGATTGAATTACTCCATATTAAGAAGTTTGATTTGAGAGTCCTTGGTTATTTATGATAATTTTAAATGGATCCGTAGCCTAACTTCGAATGTACAAACTCAAATATTGGCTTAGTTTGCAAGCTTGAAAGCTGACTTAGTGTGAGTTTGAGGATTGATTGGGTGTGAATTCGAAGACTGACTTAGATGCAAGCTCAAAGATTGATTAAGGATGCAAGCTTGAAGACTGGCTATGATGCAATCTTAAAAGTTAGTTGAGTGTAAGGTTGAAGAT
This sequence comes from Trichopus zeylanicus subsp. travancoricus, assembly GCA_005019695.1. Classification (NCBI taxonomy): domain Eukaryota; kingdom Viridiplantae; phylum Streptophyta; class Magnoliopsida; order Dioscoreales; family Dioscoreaceae; genus Trichopus; species Trichopus zeylanicus. The sequence continues at coordinate 260,422 of RXID01010958.1, read as the reverse complement.
TAGCAAGTGCAAGCCTGAAGGCTGGCCAGGATGCGAGTTTGAAGGTTGGTTAAGTGCGAGCTTGAGGGCTGACTTTGATATGAGCCCAAAGGATGACTAAGATGCAAGACCAAAGATTGGCTAAGTGCGAGTCCGAAGGTTGGCCTGAATGCGATCTTAAAGGCTAACTAAGTGTGAGCCTGAGAGCTAGCTTGAATGTGAGTCTGAGGCTAGCTAAGTGTGAGCTCGAGGGTTGATTTAGAAGAAAACTTAAAGGTTGACTTAGTACGAGGCCAAATGCTGATTTGGATGTGAGCCCGAAGATTGTCTAAGTGAGAGCCCTAAAGCTAGCTTGTATATGATAAGGATTCACTTTCTTCATCATTATCTTCGAGAGACTGCAGGTGGCAATAGCAGGATCATGGGATCTACTATTTTCATCGCCAACTTGGAGAGGCCGTGAGTAGGCATAGCAGGATCATGGGGCTCATCGTCTTTATTGTCATCTTCGAAAGACCACGAGTGAACATAGTAGGATCACGGAGTCTAATGTCTTCACCATCATTTTTGAGAGGGGCCACAGATGATCACAATATTTATGAAGTTTATCAAGACACAAAAAATCGCAGGTGATTACGGCAAGAGTGGTGCAAAAATCAAGATAAGACCCAACTTTTTTTTAACAACTTCTTACTTTTTTTTCTTCAATTTCATACCTCACGTGACCGGCCTTTTTTTGGTCAACTTTTTTTATTGATTTTTTCCGTTTTATTCCTCTTCTTCTTCTCCCCCAAACAGCAACCCCTTCATCCTGTTTTTTTTTGCTGTGAGGTGGGAGGTGCCCCGCCGCTCCTTGGCCGCTCCTTGCTGCAATAGGAGGATAAAGGTGGGGAGGTCAATCGGCGGGATGGTGACTGAGCCATGGCAAAATGAGTTTTTGGGTGGGTCTGGGTGAGACGGAGCAGCTGCGAGGTTGGCCTGAGCTCGGGTCCACCATGGATGGCGATGAGTTCAAGCAGGTATGGCAGTAAGGTGGCACACGGGCAATAAGGTAGCACGCAAGCATCTCCGATGAGGCGTGGGTATCTAGGATAGCATGGATGGTCAGAATGAAGGTGGACCTCAATGTGCTGCGGGGCAGAGGGGCTTGATAACCTGATGGAAGAAAAGAAAAGGAAACAGAGAAAAAAAAACAGAGAGAAGAGTGAGGCAAAGTCAAACTTTGACCTTTTCAAATTTTCAGCTTTGTTGATGAACTCTTTGATGATCGTATTTTAATCTCCTCTATCTTCTTTTTTTTTTTTTTTCTCCTGTTTTACAGATTTTCTGATCTTTTTATTGGTTTTTGAAGAAGATCGGAATCAAATCTGCTGAGTGGTTGGATTTGAAATAATATTGAAGCCCAATTTGTAATAAAATTATATTTGATTGAAATTTTAAAATTTCAGCTTATTTCGGAATAATACGGTTTATAATGGATTATATTTCTATCTTTGTGAATGGTAAGTAATCCATTAGTTGGGATTTATTTTCCCAGTGAAAATATTCAAATTTTGTACTATTTTTGTGTACTAAATTTTTAGGGAGTTATTTATAAATTTTCTGAAAAATTAGATTATAGTATCATTTTATAAATTTCATGGGCTTATTCGCAAAAATGACATATTGGTAAAAATTATAAAATTTTTAGGGATATTTTTGAATAGAATTTGGACTTATTTGTAATAAAAATTTTGAGGGGTTATTTACAAATTTTCCAAAAATTTGAATCAAAATATAACTTTATAAATATCAGGGGCTTTTCTACAAAAATAACATAGTTGTAAGTATTCTGAAATTTTCAGGGTTCTTTTTGAATAAAATTTGGACTTATTTGTAAATAAAAAAATTTGAGGGATTTATTTATAAATTTTTGAAAAAATTGACCAAAATATAAATTTTACATATTTCAGGAGTATTTTTATAAAAATGACACATTCGTAAAATTCTGAATTTTCAAAGTCTTTTATGAATAAAATTTGGATTACTTTTATAAATAAAGATTTGTGAGGGGTTTATTTGTAAATTTTTGGATTAAAATGTGATTTTATAAGTGTCAGGGACTTTTTGTAAAAAATTTATAATTTTTATTTTGACCCAGATATTTAATAAATTTTAGACCCAATTTTGGTCAAAATATCCGACTCATTTAGTTCTCTTTAATTTAAGCATGTATTTTCAACAATTCAAATCTAAATTAAACCCAATTTTTAGCCAAATTTGATTGTGATTTCGATTCAATTAAGGTTCACATTTTGATTATAATTTACTGGCATTCAATTTTATTTCTTGATTGAATCTTGATTGAATTTGACTTTTGATCAAAATTGACTCAAATAAATATTTCCCTCGCATCCACTTCACGAGTTTTCGCAGTGACGGGAGTAGATGCGAGTAAATTCTCTAAGATTCCGTTTGGTTTGGCATCAGGATCAGAATCAGTCCATTTTAGATTTTTTTCTTATAAAATTAATATTACTTATTTTACACTGTAATTAAATTAAATTAGTATAAAAAGTTAAATAGGTTTTCAAACTTTAAATTATTGAAGCGTTAATTTTAATAAAAAGATATTAGTTTATAAAAGTGGTTTACTAGTCTTGATCCTGATCCTGAACCAAACGGTGCCTAAGTGCTTACCCTTTACACCGACGCTTTAGGAGTTAATCATGTGAGTTTAAGATCTCTACATGGAGTAGCCTTGAATAGCTGTATGGAGTGGATTTAAACTGTCATGTTGAGTAGATTTGATTTTGCCATATGAAAGTGAATTTGGATTTTCATGTGAAAGTAGGCTCAACTTGTCAAGTGAAAGTAGACTTGACTTGTTACGTAAAGGTAGACTTAATTTACCACATAATAGTGGACTTGGCTCGCTATGTAGAAATGGATTTAGTTTCTCACATAGAAGTGGACTTAATTTACTATTTAAATACATGTTTGACTGCCATGTGAAAATGAACTTGGGTTGTCATATGAAAGTGGACTTAGTTTAATACGTGAAAGTGGACTTATATTACCATATGAAAGTGGGCTCAGGTTGTTACGTGGAAGTGGATTTGGGTTGACACGTGAAAGTGGACTTGGAATGCCGCATAAAAATGAACTTAATTTGCCACGTGAAAGTGGACTTGGGTTACTACATGAAAATAGACTTGGGTTGTCACCTAGAAGTGGACTTAGGTTGCTACAACCAGTGGGCTTTTATGGGGTGTGAATTCAACCGTCACACAAATTGGACTAGATTTTGTGCCTATATTTTGTCTCGAGAAACATGGAGTACATATTTGACTAAGCGTTCTTTTTTGAGGAAATCGAACGTTTCGTTATAGACGAAACATAGATACTTTTGGTTGTGATTGTTATTGTCCTAAGAGCTTAGGCATAGTACCTTTTGAGGAATCAATCGTTGATTGGTGACATAGGCCTTTTCCCCTTATCATCAATCAGTTAGTAGGATCCCCCTTCAGATATTCTTTCGATGACATAGGGGCCTTCTCAATGAGACTCGAACTTGCCTTTTTTGTTTCTATTTAGGACTATGAGTCATCTCAAGACTAAGACATTTCTCTCTTCTAGGAGGACCTAAAGTGGATTATCTTATTGTAGGTCCTGAACATTTGTGCTCGATATATTTTCAAGTTTTGCTGGACCATAAGGCTTATTTCATCCAAGGAGTCTAACTTATACTGGCAAAGCTGAACATTATCTTCTCTCATGATTTTATCTTACAAGGTAACCCTCAAAGAAGGGATTTGCACTTTCATTGGCAAGAATCCTCTGTCCCAAACATTAATGCATATGACATCGATTGGGTAGGAGTTCAATATAAGATATGATAGGCCCATAGTACCTCAACAAGCTTTTGGTGCTAGTCTTTCTTATTTTTGGCAACAATCTTCTTCAAGATTTTGGAAAGGGTCTTGTTAAATGCCTTAGCAAGTCCATTAGTTCTTATATTGTAGATGGATAAATATCTCCAATCTATCTTGTGATGATGCGCGAAGCACCCTACCGTAAAGCTCCTGAAGGACAGTCCAATATCAAAATGACCATTCAAAGAACACCAAATCAGTACAAGATATTTTCTTGAAAGAAGCAAATAACAGTATCTGCTTTTACTTCTTTCAATGAAATTGCTTCAACCCAATGAGAAAAATAATTGGTTGCTGCTAGTATGAAGCGATGGCCTCTAGAAGAAGATAGTTTGACTAAGCCAATGATGTTTATACCCTATATCCCAAATGGCCATGAGGACACTATTAGGTGTAGCAGATTTACGTGTTAATGGATAAAGTCACCATGAATTTGGCATAAGTGGAATCTTCTTGTAAATTTGATTTAATCTCCTGCTATCATGGGCCAATAGTAACTCATATGCTTAATTTTCATCATCATTTTTGGACTCGACTGATAAGCCCCATTGACCCTAGAATGCACTTCATACATAACATCTTTAGCCTCTTAATCTAATAGACAATGCAAAAGTAGTTAATTGAAAAACCTCCTATAAAGAGTGTCATTGATAAGTACAAAGCACGCAACTATTTTTCTGAGTTATATCCATGTGGATTTATCTTCTGGGAGCTCTCCACTTTTGAAGGAGTTAGTGAATGGTGTTCTCCAGTCTATAGCCTCTCCTATTAGTTTAGACTCAATCCTCTCGTGTTTGATGCTAAAGACTGAGTTCATCACTTGTCTGCTATGGATTGTAATTAGAATTTCTCATTCATCAAGGTCAACTAGTGCCTTGTCTAATTTGGCTAAGGAGTTAGCTTTTGCGTTGACGGGCCGAGGAACCCTAGTTATTTGAATATATGGAATTTGCTTTATGAGCTCTTGAGCCTTTTCATGGTATTTCAAGAGTCTAGATTTGTGGACTTTATATTCACCTTGGACTTAGTTGATAATCAGTTGTGAATAATCAAAAATATGTAGGTGTAATATTTTTATATTGAGGGTTATTTTTAATCCTACAATTAGGGTCTCATATTCAGTTTTATTATTTGTGCATGATCTTAAAAGAGAACAAGAGTATTGTAAAATGCCCCCATTTGAAGTGACATAAATGAGTCCAATCTCTGCTTTGATTTGCAGAAGCTTGGCTTTGATCCCTGGCCTGATGGATGATGCTCCATCAAAATATAGCTTCCAATAAGGTTTGCCTTCTTCGACCAAAAGGATTTTTTCATTAGAGAGCTCACAACTTAAAGGAGAATTGTTCAATACCGGATGAGCTATGAGAAAATCAGTAAGGTCTTTCCCCTTAACCGTCTTTTGAGCAGTGAACTTGATATCATATTACAAGAGAATTAAAGTCCATTTTGCTAGCTTCCCAGTGAGTACAAGCCTAGTCATCAGATACTTTATGGGATCAATCGTAGATATTAAAATAACTAGATGAGAAAGTAGATAATGCCTCAACTTCTTGATTGTGAATATGAGCACCAGACAATGCTTTTTGATGGGGGAGTAGTTGCTTTCTACCCCCACTAGTATTCTATTCAGATAATAGAGTGTGTTTTCTTTACCCTTTTTATTATTTTGAGTGACAAGTGCCCCCAGAGATCCTTCCATTGTTGTTGTGTAGAAGATTAAGGGTTTATTGGATAGGGGTACTACCAAAATTGGTGGTTGTAGGAGATACTGCTTGATCTCTTTAAAAGCCTATTGGCAATCTTGATTCCAAATAAATGAAATGTTCTTTTTCATCAACTTGGAAAAAGATTTGCATTTTCTAGAGAAATTTGAAATGAATCTTCTTATATATGCAAGTCGGACTTGTAATGACCTCAATTACTTTAAATTACTAGGTGCTGGCACATCCAAGATAGCTTTGATCTTAGATAGATCAATTTCAATTTCTCAATGTTTGACAATAAAGTCGAGAAATTTTATCGATGACACCCCAAAAGTGCACTTCATAGGATTTATCTTTAAGTTATATTTCTTAAGACAGTCAAATACACCATTCTTAGGTTTTGGATGTACTTGTCTTTAAACTAAGTTTTGACCACCAAGTCATCCACATAAGATTTCACTAGTTGGTGTATGAGGTCATCAAAAATTCGAATTATGGCCCTTTGATAAGTGGCGCTTATATTCTTGAGCCCAATTGACATCACCTTGTAGCAATAAATACCAATTGGTGTCCTAAAGGCTATATGTTTCTCACCATTAAAATGTATCTTGATTTGATTATATCCTAATAAACCATCCATAAAGGAGAATATTTTAAAGTCAGCTGTATTATCAATCATAATTTTTATTATTGATAATAGAAAAATCATCTTTTGGATATGCTTTATTTAAGTCTTTGTAGTCCACATAAATGCAAATTTGAGCTTTCTTTGTCTTGATCAGCATAATGCTTACCACCCAATCTAAGTATTTTTTCTCTCTGATGAAGCCTACTTCAATCAGTTTCTTTATTTCTTCTATTACTTTCTATTCTAGATCGAGTTTTATCTCCCCTAGGTACTTGTTTGACAGGCAAAAGCTTAGGATTAATAGCTAGCTTACGGACTGCAACTTCAGGATCTAGTTTAAGCATCTCCTTATAGCTCCATGCAAAGTATTCAATGTACTCTTGGAACACTGCTTTGAGTTGGATTTGGCTTTCCTCTAAAAGTTTAGTGTTCATGAAGGTCAGCTTGTGGTCTTTCTCTTAGCCTAGGTTGATCTCTATTAGTTCATCAACTGTGACTTGCCCCCCTTTCTCAAGTTCCAATGGAGAATCTTTTGGTTTAAGGATTATTTCTTCACCAAGTGATTCACCGTGTCCAGTAAGGCTTGGCGAAGGTTCACCTGAAGGCATTTCAATTGCATCATGCCCTCTTTCTTTTAGTTTTGATGAAATCCTAGCGAGGATGTCACCTTCTTATCATGACTGCAAAGTTATAGTCACCTCGGTGCATGTGTTCAAAGGTATTGACATCATTTGGTCATCTTAAATATTGGAGAGACTTCCAATGACGACCATAAGATATGTGTGAGTGTTTGGAATAATATAGCATAGTCCTTTTATGTTCTTATTCCCTCTTATAGGAATGTAAGCACATTCTTGGGGTAGATCCCATAGATTCTTTAAGAAATGACTCTGTCTCTTCCAGCCAGATTTGTTGATCATTTGATGAAGCTGGTCTAAGAAATATTTAGGCATGACTACCAATTGACTATCGATTGATGGTTACCATCATCTGTTAGATCTTCAGTTCCTAGAATTTCATGTATGCTTGGGGCACAAGAGATTGCCTATAAAATAATATTTAGGCATGACTACCAATTGACTACTGATTGATGGTTATCATCATCTGTTAGATCTTCAATTCCTAGGATTTCATGTATGCTTGGGGCACAAAGATTGCCTTATAAAATAATATTTCTTTTTCTCCTTTGTGCCATGGAGGAACATATATAGTCGTTAACTCTTCCATAATATTGATGTTCAACTCATCTAATGGCTTAAGTAAGTCTTTCGAAACTTTAGTAATAAGGAGAGTATTTTCCATTTAACCTCTATTATCACCTTCATTAGAAGTGTAACCACCTATGCAACTTGTGGGGGCTTCTTCATCTGAAGAGGCTAGGTCAAAATCGCTTCTTAAGTAAGGAGGAGCAAAGATCAAACTAGCAATATTTTATTTTACTTAACTAATGGAAGCAGGCTCGCTATCAATGTCAGATCCCTGATAGTATTTCGCATCATTATAATGCAGCTCAGGAATATCGAAAGGGTGTACATCTTTGTTAATTCGATGTTCTTCACCATCCTCAAAATATTTGAGGCATTGATGTAGGGTTGATGACACTACTTTATTTTCATGTAGTCATGGCTTCCCTATCAGTACTTTGTATGACATATCAATATCAATCATATAAAACTTGGCATTTGTCATCATTTCACCCACTTTCACAAAAATAGTTATAGCTCCCAAAACTCTTTGGCTGTTTTGATTAAATCTTTGTATGATTATAATCTTAGATGTTAGGTGACACACATCCAAAGTTAGAGCTCTTAGAGTTTAGAGAGTCATTAAATTGACTGAGGAACTTGGGTTAATTAGGATGTGATTGATCTTGATCTCGTCGCTATTTCTTATGACATACAATAATCTGTTGTGGTCTATTATTCCAGCTAGTAGGTCATCATTTGTGAAGGTAATGACAGAAGTTTATCATGCACATAAAGACTCCTTCATCTTCTCTTCAGCAAAATATGCGTGGTAGTTGGCTGGATTCTACAAGATATGCACTAGTGTATCCCTGAGTTACTTGTGATATCATCAAGGCATCGAATATACTAAGTACAGCGGGGATCTTCTTGAGGTGGTATGCTCTATTGTATTTTACCTTTTAGATGTAGGTTTAGCTTATGAAGGCTTAATACCCACATTTATCTCAATTTCTTTTTCCTTATCCTTAAGGATATTTTTGTCTCTAGGCATTGGAGATTGTCTTAGAGATAGCACTTTCTTGCCTTGGATTGTACCCAGTTTGCTCTCCTCAGTTGAAACCTGACATCATAAGACCAGTAAGGTTCATCTTTGAAGTCACTTCTAAGGCTAATCATGTGACAGAAGGTAGAGGACTCTTGTCCCCAGTCAGTAGTTCCTTGAATGTTGCTGAAGGATGTACCTGGCTGATAATCATCCCATTTAACATCAGAACTAGGTACATGGGGCTTTCTTGTAGAGAGGTCTTCAAAAACTCTCTGTATGAACCCTTCTATTTTGTCTACTGGCATAACCTTCTTTAGGACTTTATATTTAGGATGTTTTTTTTGTGGATATTTAGATTGGTTTGACACAGGGGCAAAATGAGCTTTAGCATTGCCCACTTGATCCTCTCTTGGAATACCTGCTTCTTCTTCTAGTGCTTGCTGGTGTAGGGTTTTCCGAAGTGGTCATAAAATTGCTTCGAGTTAAACATGGAGTCATATTTATCATTCATGCGTTATATGCATAATTTCTCTAAAATTGGCAAAGAACATCCTTTCATAGGTTCTAAGACTGAAACTTCACTGAACTTAGTGGGTTAAGCATTTATTGCTAGATTGCCTAATGGAGGTTAGGATAGTAGCTCGTTGATGTTCACATCAGACGTATGAGTTATCATGCGATAAGATATTATAGACTTAACTCTCTTCGATAGTGTCTAGTTTTCTTCACCATCTCTAGAGTAAATGGCATGAGTGGTCATTTTATTCCCGAGGAGGGTCAGTAGGTGGTGTGTCACCACCCCTATGAGTTCTCTTGTGTGGCTTTGTTTTTTCTACTAGCACCTTCACCATCTTCTCGACTTCCTTATAGAGCATGATAGTCATATTTGTTATGCTTTCCATATGAGCATGCATAACTTTCATATGCTCATTTAGAATTTACATTTGCCTCTTGATGAACCCCATGTGAGTTATAGCTTGCCCCCTTTCACAGTTTTTTGCTATAGTTTGAGCATGTCATAGTCGTGTTCACTGGCGAACCATTCTATAAGATAATAATCTTGGAACCAACCCTCCGAGAGACCTATGGGATTTCTTATTTTATCAGTAACTTTCCCAACAAATCTATTTGCTTCTTATTGTCTTGCACCTTAAGTTTCCTCATTATTGAAGTGATAAGGTAGGAATCGGCTTGGTTAAAAATGTTCGACAGTAAATATAGCAAAGCATATTGCCATTGGAAGTTCACTTTGTTCATTTTCCGCATCAGGATCCTTTAGTAAAGCTTTGAGTTTATTAGGGAAGAATTTTTCAAGAGTTACTTGAATTTTTTCTCCTTGAACATATTTATCTAGAGCATTGATTTTTGGATGGTTAATTTCTTGACATCATATTCATCTAGCTAAACTAGCTTCTTCTTCTTATTTTTGTTCTTTCTCTTCTTGATGCTTTGAGCAGATAAGGCAATTTTCTCCAATGAGGCTTTCTTCATCACTATCCTATACCCTTTAGAGTTTTTAGTCATTTTTTCCATCAGTTTGTTTAGCCCTTTTGAAATGTAAATGTTCTATAAGTGACCTTGTTCGGGAGTATGCTATGCTTCTTCTCCAAAAAGAATTTCAGCAAGTGGTTCATAGTCCTCGAACGCAGTAATATGATTTATATGCTCAGTGGGTATTTCAAATAGGGCTACCTTTGAGAGAGTTAACTTGCCTTCTTGGTATTGCTTCTTGACCCAGTTCTTGAATACATAACAGTCTTCAATGGTATATCCCAAAACTCTGTGGTAAGGATAATAGTTTGAGTGATCTATTTTATTGCCCTCACTTGGCCTCTTAGATTTTGACAATTGGAGGCCTAACTTCAGGGTATCCTGGAAGATTTTAGTAACTCTTTCTCTTTTGAAAGAATATTTTTTTTTTGAGCCTTTGTTGGAGATCATTGGATCATTTCACTTCTTTATTTCCTCCAAAAGTTGGTGACTTCTGAGGATTACCCTTATTCATGGTGGGGTTCAGAAGTTTCTTTTGTTTAGTTGTTGTGAATGCGACCCTATTATTTTTGGAAGGCTCTCCATGCCTTACCTTAGCTTTTTCTACCTTGAAACTTTGAGAACTTTCTAATTTCTTGACTTGTATGATGAGATTTTGGAAGATATGGATAGAAGAGGCACTCAAATAAGATGTCATCTATTCTCCCCTTATATTGTCGAGGACTAGATTTACTATTTCAAATTGACTCATGGGTTGTTCACACTTGATGTTGAGATTTTTCTACCATGTGATATAATCCAAAATTGACTCATTACCGCATTTTGGTGTTAAGACAAGGTTTGCAATAGTCACCTTATCACTAACTCCTTTGAACCTGATTTGAAAAGATTCTTTCATTTGTGCCCAAGTTTATATAGACTTAGGTTGCAAGCTAGCATACCATTTGAATTCTACTTATGTCAAGCTTACTGAAAATTGGCGGAGTAATAATGAGGGATTATTGCTTGAATCTCCATACAGAGTCATCAAGTGAGCTATGTTCTATCTAGGATTGCCCATGCCATTGAACTATTTGAAATTAGGCACTGTATAGAGTCTGTGATATGGCACTAGGTCATGATCTTTAGGGTTTGGTTTGTCAGCATTATTTACCCTATCCATCGCATTTTCTTGTCTCAAATACACAACTACTATTCATTGTACTTGTTGTTATATATATGTTGGGAGCTCCATATTTAGAAATCCCTGAAATTGGGGATTGGGTATTCCTTATTGGAGGAGGTGCTTGTGAAAGGCCTATATTTTCATGGATCTCATCTATAGGAGATGCGCCTTCTACCACTTCTACTGCTTAAGATGTCTGCTGAGATCATTCCAGTTTATTGAGCTTCTAGCTCATTTATAATATCATCTTCATCAACACCATGATCTTCTTTTGAACTTCATCTTTCTCTTTGCTTTACTGTCTCAATTGTTCTTGCAATACTTTTATGGTAACTTCTTGATTAGAGTTTTCAGTTATGACCAAGACTTCTATTAGAACATGATGGTTCATACTTTGAGAATCAATTTTAGGCTTTGGGTTGAGGCTAGTTTCTCTCATCAATCAAGTATTCGCATTCAAGAATCTACTCATGAAGCAGGTTGCCACACCATTTCTTTGGCGTAATAGTAAGGATTGGTCTACAAGGGCCCTCTACTCTTGGATTCTTCCATAAGCTTCACCCGAATAGTCTTCTTTTGGCACTTGGCCAACTGGGATGTGGGCTCATGATCCCTCCTAGGGTTGTAATGAGAAATGACCCTAACAGTACGAGTGGCCTCCTTTGGCGAACCCTCGTGCTGGGTTATAGAGTTATAGTGACTTACAGTTTTGTTTGGTGATTCACCCTTTTGCTACAACAATTGATGACACACTCCTCAAGCTAGTCAATTCCAAAAGTAGTTGATAATACACCTCTTAAATTAGTTAACTTCAGAAGTACTTAATAATATACCCCCTAAGATAGTCAACCATAGAAGCAGTTGATGATGTACTCCTAAAGTGAATCAACCCCAGAGGTAGTTGATAATGCACCTTTCAAGTTAGTCAACCCTACCAGTAATTGATGATGCACCCCTCAAAGCTAGTCTATCCGAGACATAGTTGATGACGTACTCTTTAAGGTATTCAATATGAGAAATAGTTGATGACGTACTCTTCAAGTTAGTCAACTAGAGAGATAATAGACAATGTTTCCCTTAAACTAGTCAATTCCAAAAGTAGTTGATGATACACTTTTGAGCTAATCAACCCCAGAGGCAGTTGATGACACATCCTTTAAGTTAGTCAACTCTAAAAGTAGTTGATGACACATCCTTTAATCTAGTCAACCCTAGAAGCCATTGATGATATACTTTTTGAGCTAGTCAACCCTAGAAGTTATTGATGGTGCACCTCACAAACTAGTCAACCCCAGAACCCATTGATGGTGCACTCTTTTAAGTTAAGTCAACACTCACTCAAAATTCGTTAGTAATGCTCTAAACTAATTGACAACATGCCTAAAAAGCCCTCGATTATCATATTAGAAATGATTAGAATAAAAATAAAGCCGCTAATCATTCTCTTGGATCAAACATACAAAAATTTAACTGCCAACAAGTAGAAAGCCATCAATAGTACCTCAAATCCTGATAGGGTTAACTAACATAAATTAAGGAAGTTAGCCTCACCTTTTTAGTACATTATCAACATTCATCGAAGACCAAGTCAAGACCAATCGAAGTCAGATATCACATAGTCTAGCACACGAGGGTGAGGTAGCAACGCACATCAAATCAATCAAATAATACTTTCTTATTTTCTTTTATATCTCTATTTTATTAGTTAAGTTTCTTTCTTTAAGAGATTATTGACAATCATCAGAGTAATTAATAATAGAAACTTATGTCCGTTGGAAATTAATATTTTCACAACATCTAATAGTGCATTTAAATTGAAACACACTTTGATTTGTATATCGAGGTCGCTCTGAAAGTCTCCGCTACTCCGAGCCACCGAAATTGATCCCGCATCCACATAAGCTGAGTTATTGTCATCATTAAGATTATCTTGAGGAACAACAAAATCACCTTGCATCCATTGCAACAAGTTTGCTTCTCCTTCTTCACCTCTAGAAGGCAATATATCTTTATCATCTAAGTCTAAGTTGGGCATATGATCATTTCTAAACTCACTACTATCATTAGAATCTAAATTGTGAAATTTATTAAGATGCTTCCTTCTTTTACTTGATGCCTCAGAAGGGCTTGAGGATGCATCTTTAACCCTTCTTTTGGAGCACTTAATTGTTTGCTACTTGGTTGTGTGGGTGTAGGAGTTGGGGTGGTTATATCCAACACAGTAATGGTTGTGACCCTATTATATCCATCATTCACATTCATATCTTCTAGGGTGGTGAAGAAATCACACTTATTTTTCATTTTATAACATCAAAATATACCTCAATTATTTGTTTGTGTTTGTACCCAAATAAGCTTTAGGAGATAACTTTCAAGGAACATGAAATCTTGACCTTTTCATCAACTCTTCACTAAAGGAATTCACTCGAATCCTCTAGAACAACTCCATGGTGCATGTTTTGGCTTCAACCATTAAGGTTCTCACTCTACTGAAATGATATTTCTTCTTGATGGTATTCTCGACCTTCTTAAAATAACCACCATACTATGCCTTCATCTTGAATAGAGGAATATATGAACCATTACTGCATAAAATTCATAATTAGCAATTTCCAATACATCACATCATGTAAAATAAACTTAAAAGTCATAAGGATTGAGATAATTACTCTCTACCAATATGAGATTGGAAAACATCTCTACCCAAGTTCAACCCTCCATACCCATATGTTGTTGTCTATTATTTGGATGATGGACATCTACACCAAATATTGGAGTTGTTGACCCAATATGTGGACTAACATGAGTACTGTGTGGGCCATCAGTTGAAACTGAAAAAAATAGTAATAACGTTAAGTAACAATAAATAATAAAAATTCAACAACATAAATTGAAGAGTCAACAATAAGAGAGAATAAAGGTCAATGAGGATATCACCATAAGACAAATGGAAGTGACTTAAACAACAATAGATAGCATTTGTGCAACAAACATAGCGAGGGAGTTTCTTCCTAAGGTGACTAAAAATAATTTTGTTGTCTTATAAATATACACCAACGTACATGCAAGAATTAAATCATAGTTATTTTTGTTCTTTTTTAAAGTAGATGAGATCCAGATATCATCCTCAAATACATTATCACCATAATTGGATCAACAAAAATGCACTAGTTGCTGCATTATATCCACCAAACATTACTAGGTATTACTAGCATTATTATAGTGCCATTATTGGCCCAATTAGTGCCAAAAAATTATTCCTAGTGCTAATTTGTTGTGCTAACTAATCATCGCCATTAGAAAGATCGCAAAAATTGATGCTATGTTAGCACTGCTAATAACCATTTGCAGCGCTAATATTAACACCAGTATTGTGTGACATTAGCATCGGTAATATAGTCATTGGTAGTGCCAATATTTCTCATTAGCAGTGCTAATTCTAGCACTGCTAATGTGAATACATTAGTACCACTAATATCATCTCATCCGTGGTGCTAATGTTAGTGCCGACAATGTCTTTCTATTAACAATGTTAGAGTTAGTGTTGCTAACATTTGCATATTAGTGGTGCTAACCTTAGTGCCAGTAATGTCTTCCCATTAGCGGCACTACTATTAGCGTCACTAATGACCCCTTTAATGCTGACAATTTTAATATGTTAGCACATAGAGTAGTTGTTAATTAAGTTTGGAACCCTATTTTTTATAAACTCAAAATACACATAGTATAATTTTATTTAACAAGAAATAGAATCTCCAAATATAAATTACCAAGCGGGAAAAAAAATTCAAATACAGAGTAAGTTTCAATCTCTAAATATAATATCTGCATGCATACACAATATGAACTTGTAACACATGACAAAGCATTCACCCAAAAATAAAACATCATTCCCTCTTGGATGGTGGCTCGTAGACAGTCTCCTTACATACATCTATATAAATACATCATCAAAATGAGACAAACATAATTAAGTTCTTATTATAATTATGTTTTACAAATAAGAGTAGTATTGTGTATGCACAAAAAAGATGCAAAAATAACAAACCGAAACTAGTGCTCATGACAACAACATTTCAATCTCAATTAACATCAATATTAGTAGTTGAAGAATACAAATGAAACAATCATTAAAATTTAAAATAGTTATTGGATTCTTTAAGAGTTATGGAGAATTTCCAAAGGAGTTATTAGCCAAAGTATCCAGAGCTAGGTTGTATACCAAATTCTTGACTTTTTTGGTGACAATTCCAAACCTAAAAGGCCATTATTTGATGCTTTTAGTAAATACAAGGCGTTCAAATGCTAATATTTCACTTGAATTTGATTTCTTTGTAATTATTCCAAAAATGGATAGTAATATACCTTTCATTTTCCAACCAAGTAGACTCGCATCATCATACAAGCAAGTAAATCATGGCACTCTCTTTCTAGCTAGCCTTATTCTATTTTCTATTTTATTTGCTACAAACTAAGCCCATTCACTATCTTGGAATTATTCTAAACCAAAGTCTCTTCTCAGAATGTCAAAAGGGAATTAAGAGCCATATGCCTCATACATTCTATACATTATGTAGAGGGCAAGCCAAGGCAATAATATTCATATCAAACAATCTACAACAAAAGTGGAACATTAGTTAAGAGTAGCAAATATCCAAGGAGTGTTGGAAGTGGAAGGAACTTGCGTGGATCTAGCTTCAATACCACCACCAACGATGTGTTATTGTGATTCAATACCCGGAACCTTATATTATCCACCAAAAAAATGTATTACTCTTTGGAGAAAATAATATATATCAATATACAAAATATACAAAATATACGAACATGGGATTTGACCCATAGTTCATGGTCTCCTAGGGTAGGGCAAAACATAGAATGAAAGAAATTTTCGAACATCTCTTTTTTGAATCTCTCTATTGCAGAGCTGACCTTGGTCTGGATCATAGCCTACATTTGAGTTTGGATATATAGAAGAGACTCACCTTATGATAGTCTGGACGATGATAGAGATCTAGGTGTTGGCCCTATATTGAATGTCCACATTTGACTTCATTTGTCAGTACTGAACACATGATTATGGATGGCATTGTGGGTGCTCGTATTCAAAAAAGTGTCTGCCAACTGAGTTTATCTCAACTGAGTGATCTTCTCCTACAATACATTAGAAAAATTATTACTACTAATTTATTGTAACAAATGTCATCAAAAATTAAGTTAAGTACTAATAATGGTGGTGGTGGATGCAACATCAACAGGTTGTCCATTCTTCTTCGTATGAGGTGCAAGGAATACATCCAACCTGTAAGATTTAGATCCAACAAACGCCTTAAGCTGCAATTTATACAATTAACCAAAAATACAATTTAGAGAATAAGGTGGCAAAACCTGGGATAGTAAGTTGAGAAACCTACCTCAACCCTTAGATTGGCATATGCCTTGCATCCAAAAGAGTGACACATTGTCTATCTTTGTCGATGTCTTCTATTGATTCAGCTAAATTCTTGAATGAATGTTGTCAATTCATTAATGATAATTGTACTTATATTTCAAAAATTAATGGTTCAAAGCAATACCTAAGTCTCTCTCATCTGCCAATGTCAGACCAAGACATTCCACTATTCTTCTTCTATCCTTGGATTTGGGCATATGGTAAGTCTATTTGGATCATTACTGTATAAAATATTTCTTCTTAATGTCTATCTTCCAGTCATTCCAACATTTGCCAAGGGTCTGCATTACTCTATTTTTTACGTTCTTCTCCAAATTTATATTGGCCTATAGAGAAAATCATTAGAAAAGTCAATGACATACATAAAACAAAAAATATAACCATGCCAGAGAATATAACTTATCGTCATATTACTTTTACATCTATCTAGATATGTTCCTTCTTTTCCTGCAGCACTAGCCACCAGTCGATGTAGCTCATCAACAACTTATTGTCATCCTTAGAAAATATCTCCAGCTTGGTAGAGAGTCGTGATGAGTTCTCGCCAATGACTTGATTACGACGATTGACACTAAGTTGTAGTCTAAAGCCGCTGGTACCCCAAATCCCTATAGGTCTATTGGGGTCATGAGGGGTCCTACTCGTCAAATCTATAGTAGGACCTATAATTCATGCAAAATGTAATAATAGATGACAATATTGTTGAATTATAAAATCATGTTGAATAAGGTGGTGGAAAATATGGGTAAGAGTTGCATAGCTTTAGCACTATCAAGACCTATATCCTGATCTAACAGGTATGGAAGGGCGGTGTCGGACTCTCTACTTGAGTTATCCATCGAATCCAATGTGTCTGCATCCTGCGAGCCCTCCTCCATGTCTCCTACAAATTGCCCTTTTTCTCTGTACTCCACACCAACCTACAAATTCAGAAGTAATTTATCAATCATCAATTTAATAAGCAATTTAACAAAATAATAATTAATAAACATACAAATTTATAAACAACATGATATAATAACATGCTAATTACATATATCAATCATTGTCCTCACGCATGAAATCATTATTATTGTTGTCACTATCAGACTTGTCTTCTTCTGAATGGTTTTCCTCTTTGGTATCTTCTTTATCAGTCATGATATCATCTTCTTGATCTTTTTCTCCATGTGGCTAATATGAATCAACATATGGTGTATCTATCATTACTCCTTCAATACTTTTCCATTCGAATTCATAATCTAAATCATCAAGTTTTTGTTTGGTGCAAGCCTTTGCACTAGGCGCTTTGGAGTCTTCATCACCTATTATGTGGCTGAAGGCATCAATGTACTCCCTCGGAGTCATCTCCATACCATGTGTTAATCTTCATCTAAAGAATCTGCCACATAAAACACCTGATGTGCCTAATGGATACAAATATATGGCTCATCTTCATATCGATTGTGTTCATACATCAAATGCTTGAAATTCACTACTGTGTATTGAAACTCTATCAACCCAATCACACTTGAACATTACAAACTTAAGTTTGTTGTTGTACCATATTATGATAACATCTATCAAAACACTATAAAACTATACAGCTCCAAATATAGGGAGGGGGGGTGCAGTTTGTCTTTTGTGCTTACAAAACTTCTTTTAGCTATCTTCAAAGTCATGCCATTATTTTACATATGATGGCTCATCTCCTTTATCTTCATGTGAAATCGAAAATCATTTGTAATTTATCCTGATTATCTTCATGGGAAATCGAAAATCATTTGTAATTTATCCTGAATATCTCCTCACCTATTCATCAAGACCAGCTACCAAGAGTAATATCTCTTTAGAAAGGTCAAATGCATTGTTGCTTTTTTGTAATCTAGTAATCTAAAATAATAATAAGTCATGTGTTAGGAAACAAACACATAAATACTTCTATAATGTGCAAAGTATTAATTAGACTTACATGTTTCCAGAACCACTTAGCAAACATGTCAGTATGAATTTTCTCTCATTTGAACTCTCTACCTTGACATCGTCTATCAAGCTTTATCAATCTCAGGTGTTCCCTACAAAATGGATGTCAATTCTATCAGAAGGTAAAGAAGTAAATTTAGAGTTCATTATAGTTGATGAAACCATTGCATGTACCTTCGGAAGGTTGCCCTAATATCCAAATTAAATAGTACATATTGATATACTTGTATCCATTGAGTCTCACCTATATAATGAAGATCTTTCTGAGCCCTAATCGGTCGCCCCTCTCCACCATGGGAATAACAATCTTGGTTCTGAGAAAGTTGAGTGAAGGTGGACTGAAAGTTGTTCAGATATATTGCACAGAAGATCATGCATTCATTGGCCAAATATCATTCTACTATAGAACCTTCTAGGTAAGCTTGGTTTGGCACATAGTTCTTCAGTTTAGAAAGATATATGAATGACAAAGTGCTTATTTGTTATCATGGATTTAAGCGATATATGTACTTTCAAATCAATAATCACAATTTACTTCTCAATTGGATACATACAACAAAACTAGACTGGGCCCGCATGCATTATTTCCTCCACCATGTGAATAGGCAAGTGCTCTATGATATCAAAAAATAAAGCTAAAAGGATCCTTTCAAGGTGGCAAAGAGTCAGGACAATCCCAGACTGTAAAGCTTCAAATTCAAATTGGTAGATGGATGTGGCATACAAATGTCAAAATACACTGCTCATTTTGATTAATGGTTTTGCTATATAATTAGGCAAACATCTTTGCATTGTATCGGTAGCAATTGTTGTATCAATATGTGATAATCATGACTCTTCAATCCAATGATGGTCTGATTTTTCGTATTCATGTATTTGGAAATATTGGACATGTAATCATCGGGCACTTTCATATTTTTAATCACACTTAAAAAAAATTGTCTTTTCTTGTTTGCTCATTGTGAATAGAGTGGGTAGCAGAAATGTTTTGTTGCCTCTATCCTCTAGGTGACGCATCCTCCATAGGACAATGTCCTTTAAATCTAGTCATGCATTCAAATTATTCTTTGACTTATTTGGAGTGCCAAGCAATATCCACAATAAATTTTCAAAAAAAATTTTTCCAATATGTATGATATCGAGATTGTACCAAATATTCAATGAGCTCCAATACGATAAATTAAATAAAACACTTGTTTTCTTCTAATTTGACTTCACTTTCAAGCTACCTTCAATATTCATTTGTGAAGTCTTTGTCCTCTTGGAGACAATTGGACAACCACACCCATGTACACAACTTAAAGCGACATTTTGCTTCACTAAATATCTTAGATCCAGATAGTTGGGTGGCAAGGATGCCATACTCACATTGAATGTAGCCTTATCTCAGCAGACTCTATAACCAACTGGCAGAAATTATCTATGACACATGTAACAAAACTTCTGACCATGTTTAACCACTTGGACCTAGTTCCTTCCACATACAGGACATACTAGCTTCCCTCTATTGCTATATCCTGAAAGATACACATATGTTGAAAAATCATTGATTATCCATATTATTGTTGCACGTAAATAAAACATCTATTTTTTCCTTACATCAAAAGTTGGAACACCTAGTTCCCATAGTTCCTTCAACTCATCCACCAATAATTGTAGGTATGTATCAATGTCATTCCCTCATCCTTTTGCTCCATCAATGATTATGGACAAGGTGAAGGCTGATTGTTTTATGCACAATCAAGAAGGCAAGTTATATGGAATAAAAAATATTAGCCAAGTGATATACAAGTAGTTTATTTTCTAGAAGGGATTAAACCCATCAAAAGCCAAGCCCAAACACACATTGCAGATATCAGCAGTAAAGTTGGAGTATTACAAGTCAAACTCTTTCTACTCGAGACTATCTACTGGATGTCTAACTTTCCCTTTACGTACATAGCTTTTGGTATGTTATCTCATATGTGGTGTTGTGATTATCAACATAAATAGTTGTTACAACCTTGGCTTGATAGGAAAATATCAAACAACTTTGGTAGGAATTTTTCAAACTACCCGACTATCGTCATCATTCTGAGTTGTAAAATTCTTCTGTCTAGATGTTTTGCAATACTTATAATAGGTGTCTGATTTATTTTAGCATATAATTGTTTGGACATACATGAATTTTTTTATATTTAAGACCTATTTATTTAACAACATTATAAGACTCTTGATATGAATTGGGAAAGAAAAAATGATGGCAAGATACCTCTTTTAATGTCTCCAATAATATACTAAATGATTGGTTGTTCTATCGACACTTGGATTTCACGATCAACAAACGCATAATAAATGATAAGATCGTGAAGTTCTTACATTCAGAATATAACTCAATATTAAATTCATCAAGGATTTTATAAAATTTCTGAACAAGTTCATCACAATCCTCATGGGCCATGTCACTAGCATGAAGAAGAGTTTTGTGAGAAATTGTAGGGTTCCCAAAGGCATCACTGATCAATCCTTCGACATCAACCCCCTCATTGACAACTGTTATCATATGAACTGTCTGATCTTCTAGATTTTGTCTATTTAAATACCACAGCTTTTCACCATAAAATATCTAATTCACATAATTCACATGCCAACCTCTAACAAATTACATGTTCATATACTTCATCTTGTGTCCGATTGTGCTTATTTATACAATCTATGTACGCATATCGTATTTTTTGCTCTGGTCTTTTATTCCTATAGGCATAGCTCAGAAATGCATTCACACCATTAACATATCTTGCATCTAGTCGGTTCTTTATTTTAATTCAACTCTTGTCCATGTCTTCGAAATTTATGTGTTCCTCATACTATTGCTCTGCACATACAACAATATCATCCTCTATTTAACTATTTAAATATTAAAGTAAAAGACAAAAATTAGTGTCCAACCTTATCATAGTAGAGAGAGAGAGACTAGATATTACTTGCAATAAGAAACTATATTGAATACTTTATGTAACATGTCATAGAAAAATCCATTAGGAATTCAGATTTTATTTAAGTTAATAAGTGAGGATCAAAATTTTCAAGTATCAAGTCTACTATGAGCTCTAGCTTCATTAGGGAAAATCTAGTTATCTTACATCTGAACTCAACTGATTTTTTCCCATCTTGTAATACCTTGAAAATACATCAGTAAGTGCAACTAATCATTCCAAGATAAATACTAAGTTCGATTTCTCAGAAGAAGCTTGGGAGATTCTATAGTGGCCCCCTCCACAACCTTAATATTGAATGGGAACATGAAATCTTAGAGGAAATTTTCAATGACAAAGACTTGACCTAATTGGACACAAGAGGAGGAGAAATTCCAAATGAAAATATGGTAATGTAATGAAGTCATTTGAAAGCTTTTGTATTACACTTTTTAAAACCCTTAGGCAAGTCCACCCTAATCTACAATCTACAAGTTTGACATGAAATGTGAAGGCTTTCATTTTTATGGCTATTTTCACATTGGACAATGTATGGAGATAAAGGTCATGTCAATTTGATCAAGCAGTTGCTTCAGATCTTGATAGAAACTCTTCAGAAATTGATGATCACATAATTTAGACTACTTAAACTCCACCAATTGATAATAAAAATAATTAATTTTGAAATGAGCAATTCCCTTACATCTTTCATATTGCACCTTAACAAATGGATAAGAGTAGTGGATAATAACCTTTGGTCTTAAATGATGTTAGACATGACTTTCATGTGTAGCAAAATGAATGTTAAAGTATACAACACACTTCAATTAGCCAGTTAATTAATATTCCAAATATTTTGATTGAGTAATCATATAAATTATTTATGAAGAATTATATATTTGGAGATAGGCAAAATGTCAACTCTGGTTAAAAAAAGACTATAAAACTTCAAAATAAATATATAAACTAACATATTTTTCAGGGACTCAAGAGAAAACAAAAGAATGAAAATGGAATTCTTTATGCAAAAATATTAGAGGAAATAGGACAACAAGTACGTGCGTAATACATGCCAGTGGAGGAAATTTATTCATGCAATGCAACGGAGAGCATGCAATGCATCAGAGACTACAATTTTCATACCTAATGCTGGTGGAGAGAACGACCAGGAGCTCGAGGTGTTGCGGGAGGCTGGTGTTCGACGAAAATCAGAGCTGGAGGTGGCACCGGTGACTGTAGGTGGACAGGAGGCAGCGGAGGAGCTCGCAGAGAAGGGGCCCTTGCGCCGAAGGAGCTCGCGAACAATTGATCGCGGTGGAGAATCTCACGCCCAGTTGCAAGCAGGTTGGGGGCAGCGTGCAACTACAGCTACACAGGAGGTGTCGGACGAGCTCACGGAGAAGGAGCCCTTGCACCGGAGGAGCTCTTGGATAATTGATCGCGATGGAGAAGCTCACGGCCGATTGTAAGCGGGTTGGGGGTGGCGTGCAACTGCAACCAGACGGGAGGCGGTGAAGGAGCTCGCGGAGAAGGGGCACTCGCCGGAAGAGCTTGCAGAGAAGTGACTGAGGCGGAGGAGCTCGTGGCCTGTTGAAAGCAGGCCAGAGGCGGCGTGGAACTGCAGCCAAACGGGAGTCGGCAGAGGAGCTCAAGGAGAAGGGGCCCTCACACCGGATGAGCTTGTGGAGAAGTGATTGCGGCGGTTGCAAGCGGGCTGGAGAAGGCGTGCGACTGCAGGCGGACGGGAGTCTGAGGATCAGAACCCTAAACTCTAAGGCAGAAGGAGGCAGGAGAACGTCATCGGCCAGGATCCACACAGAGAGCAAAGGAGAGACTGGCCTGATTTTGTATTTTAGGGTATCAATATTGACATTAAATAAATAGCACCAGTATTGTCCGTGTATTAGCGGTCCTTTTTTGTTAGCATGGCTAATATTGTTCT
Source organism: Trichopus zeylanicus subsp. travancoricus (assembly GCA_005019695.1). Taxonomy (NCBI): domain Eukaryota; kingdom Viridiplantae; phylum Streptophyta; class Magnoliopsida; order Dioscoreales; family Dioscoreaceae; genus Trichopus; species Trichopus zeylanicus. Next base: position 236,997 of record RXID01010958.1, on the reverse strand, counting down.
ACTCACTTTAACACCGCTAATATGATACTATTAGCAGCGCTAATGAATTCACACCACAAATATAACTACTATTCTTAACACACAAATTAGCACTGCTAATATTTTATTATTAATAGTGCTAATTTTTTAGTGCCCTAAAAGCTTCTGCAAAACCGGCTCTTTTGTTAGCACTGAATGATTAGCGCGGATAATGATAATTTATCTAAGAACGAAGCAAACAGCAAAAACCAAAACTGTCAAAAAAAAATTCAACAATAGCATCACATATATTGGGTTGAAACATCGATACGCATATGTCCCCCAAAGATAGTAACTTTCCAATCCAAAAACATTTATATTTGTGTTATCAAAAAAGCTGAACTGGCAAAATCAAAACGGGCAAATTCATTATTAATATCACTAGCTTCCATAATCCACTACTTATCTAGAACAGATGAATAATGAACCTAAAATGAAATTTCTGTCAGAAAAAATGCAACAATTGCTTCAAATGAAACCAAAAACGACCTACAAAACAAATAAAAATGAGATCTTTCAAGCCAGTGAAACCCCATGAAGGCATTGACTCAGAACCAATCCATGGTTAGGGTCTCAGGGAGACGAGCAGGGACGGAGAGGATGATTCACAGGAAGAGCAGAGAGGGGACGAGAGACGTGCCAGTGGGAGAAAAAGAGAGGGGAGTACGGCTCCAGGGAGACGCTGACCCAAGCGATAGCCTGGCCCAAGCCGATCTGAGAATGAAAAAGTCATAAAATATATCAAAGTTTAGCCGAGAGTCAAGATAAGATTAAACATAACTTAATAGAAATAAAATATACAACAACATAATAAAATAATAAATTATATTTTAGAAAATAAATAACATATTATAAGCGTAAACGAAAAAGTAATATATCCTTTTCTTAATATCCGATAAAACACTAATCAAATCAGCATCTCGCGATCTCTATCCGATCTCCCTCGCTTCCCCATCACGCCGGCTCTCACCCTGCCGCCTCTACGCCGCAGGCTTTGTGATTGCCGATGACCTTACATCTTTCTACGCCGTGAGAGTTCTATGTCGTCTTTTGGATTTCGATTCTTTAATAAGACAAATTATCTCAAGGATTTGTCAATAGCCAGAAGCTTTCTGCTTGGATTAGAGTTTGGATCTGCTCGGAGCTTTGGATGAGATCGAGGGAAGGGGCTGAAGAGTTGATGATGGTATCATTTAGGTTTGAGGTGGAAGAGGATTTCTGTATTTTTTCAGACAATCAATTAGATGCGTGGCTTTCGATCTGTTTGCAAAAGAAAGTCCATTCTTTTTACCTATTGTTGGGCAAATATGTTAAAGTGGCTTCGCACGTGATTAGCCAAGCTTGTTTTCATGGTCCGACGACCCGATGGACGCAGTCCTCTCCAGCATGGAAGACATTATAGCTCGTTGTCTGCTCTTTCACCATTCAGAGTTGGCAATGGTTTTGATTGACACGGTGAATTGATCCCAATGCCACCACTAATTGTAAGTACCACTTCTCCAATATTTTTTATTTACAAACAATCGTGACTTTATGATCAAGTTCCTAATGAGACTAGAGCAAGTATCACGCCCTATATTGTTGATCAGGAGGTAATGGGATTATTTTATTCGTGTTCTTTCTTGCTACTCCATGACAATTTTCTTTTGAAAAATTCCCAAATCCCCTCCCGAAAATTTTAAAATTTCTTAAAAATCCTCTCTAATTTTTAAATTTCTTAAGAACTCCTTCCATTAATTATTGTTAGTAATAAAAATTGATGTGGTGAGTCTCATCCTATATGGGCCAAATAAGAATGCTATAATAATATTGTAATAGTACTATATTTTTAAAAATTAAATATTATAATTGAAAATATTTTCTAATTTTATGTGATTAATTTTGATCTTTAATTTTTAATTACATATATTAATTTCAATTATTTTATCTTATTTTTATTCATATTTATTTATTATTATTATTAATATTTGTTTAACTCATAATTTTTAGTTTTTAAGTATATATGGTTGCTATAATATTGTTTTAGTAAATGGTGCTAGATATAAATTTACTTTTACTATTTGTCACATTTAAGGGATTGAATGAAAATTTTAAAAATTAGAGGGACTAGGAATTTGAAAAATTCTAATTTTAAAAATTTTCGAAAGGTATAGTAAATTTCTTTTTTTGTTGTTGTTGTTGTTGTTTACTATATGAAGATAAATTTTGGCTATTGTTGGGTTTAGCATTTTACACTCCAGTTCCTTATGCATATGCAACTTGACATGGCTTACTAAATAACATAAAGCATAAAATAATTTTTTATGAATACTATATGTAACCAAACTATCATGTGATTTTCCTCAAAAAGAAAATAAGAAAACAACTATCTGCAACTCTTTTGAACATTTTGCAATTATTATGGAGGAAACAAAATGCCAAATTGATCATTTTTTATTCAAAATTTACTTGTTTATAAGACTGTATTGATCGGTGATGATAACCCCTACCCACCCACACCTCCGAAATGCCAACACATACATGCAAACACTGCACAGAGGCTTCTATTTTTGGGGTAATTTTTGAATTTTACAGGTTAATCCAAGTTTCAATATTTGGAAATGGATAATAAATAGGTGAGGTAGCCCGATGTAGAAGGGCCTGTTTGATAAGAGATGATAAAAAACTGATCATGATTAGTTAGTTGGTGGATAGCAAATAATGATTAATTTTCGTTTGTGATTTGTTAAATATTACTTAGATGGTGTTGTGCCTATCCAAAATTATTTTTAATTTACACAAAAAATACTATTCATCCTATTATGAACATAAGAGAACGCTTCGATGCTCAAGTCAATAAATCATCTTTTTTTTTTATCTCTTTCGCTCTCGAGGGAGTTAAGGTTTGTTGTGAAATGATATGTAGGAATTGAACTTGTAGAGTAAGAAGAAGGGATTCGGAACCCCTTACACCAAGCTAGGGACTGCTACATCGGGTTTCTTACATCACTCTTTATTGATTAAGTCAGCTTGACAACCTCGAGCCCTTAGCCCACCCTTGTATTTAAACAGGCCTTTGCTTCAATTTAGCAACTTTATGCCTTCAACTCGACCTCACATCTAAGAAGGCCTTCACTTCAATTTTGTAGCCTTGAGTCGTGGTGGTTCCTATACATCATGGTCTTAAGATGCCCAAACAATAAAGCCTCATTAAGCATGAGCTCCTTGCAAGTCAAGTATGGATCATGCTCCGACATCACTACTTCACTCCTATTCTTTGACTTTACATCAAACACAAGGGTAGGCTTGCGACTTGTATTTCTCTCGAGGCCTAAAGTTGGACCCTCAATCCTTGGTCTGAGATCTAACCCCCACCCCTTGAGAGTGGAGGGCCAATGATGGGGTATCAATCCTTGACCAGATGTGAGTGAGAATCAACTAAGAAAGCTCCAACCAAACTAAAACTCAAGCCACCTACCATGATACAAGATATCGTATATTAGGAGATGCCTATCTTGATATAAGTACCAATACGCCTACCTTTGAGTACTCGGATGTAACAAAACTTTATGCCTAGCCAAGCTAGGGCTTATGGCATAGGCAAAATTAGGCTTTATGGACTAGCTGTAGCCAGGCTTTTGGTAGTGATAAGATGATGACATGGTGAGAACCATAAAGATTTGTCAAGATGGTAGCAAGAGAATATCTGACAACAAGAGAAGATCTTGTTTTTTCAACTTAGGTAGCATGAAAGCCAAGCACAATGTTGAAGTTAGCTTAGGGAGTGTAGAAGCCAAATATTGCATGGAAGCTAGCTTATAGGTGGCATAGAAGTTGGCTTTGGTGGTGTGGAAGTCAGCTTAGATGGCATGGAAGTTGTTGACGGAACCCGATTTACTACCAGTTTTATCTCAAGAGACTCCTTGAGAATAATCCATTAAGCCGCTCTACCACTGATTTGTAACAAGAAGAAAATCATGAAGAGATTGATCCATTACACTAGGAGCTCTCTGCCAGCGTTACTTCGATACTCAAGTCAATAGAGATTACTTAGAATATCATGGAGAGAGAAAAATGATATTAGTCCTTACCTCTTCGAAGACTATACTATTTATATAGTGTGGAGTGTATCCGAATCCCTTAATCTTGAGGCCACAATATCACCAGATTACTCGTAACAAATAGCTATGGATCCTGAATATTCTGAGATTTGCTTCCAAAAATGAAAATGGATAAGATCTCATACTATCCAACCCTTATTTTGTTCACACGGAGGTATCCAAACTTAATGATAACTTGGTATAATTTCTTTACAGAGTTGTCAGTCTATGCAAGGATTCATCATCAACTAAGGACACCTAGCTTCTCATAGTTTGGTGTTGAGGCAAGTCTGGCTATTTGCAACCTGTAAGTCAAGAGCTCTTCATAGCTAGGTCTCAAGGCCACTTTTTACCTCGGATGTGTTGGTATGTGACTCGGTCTAGATTTTGGCTCTTATTGATTATTTGACTCGATCGATTTATCTTGGTATATTATCAATGCCCCCAAGCATGGACACTGAGCTTCTAGGATTTGGTATTAAGGGTTACCAACAAGAGATAGTCAGTCTCTCAATATACGCAATGATTTCTTGAAAATCAAGTTGTTGCCTCCTATAAACATGGCATGCCATCTTCTCATCATGTGCGTCCCAATTTCCAAGGTGCCACCCTCGTATGTTATGCTAGTGATAGCTCGGTGGCTCAATTGGATCCTTGCCAGGTGTTCTCCGAGAATTGAAAATCTAATTCGAAAAGACATGGGCAATTGAATGGCCCAAATTTTGCCCAATGCTGTGCAAGGCAATGTGTCAGTCACTGCTCTGCTTTGGAAAGTGAGGCATTGTTTTATTAAATCCTACATAATTATTAGGGCTTTCATTGCCTTTTAAGCTGACGGTCCAAAATCAAGTTTTTATCCCTTCACTTCCACTTTGGTACTTTCGTAAACTCTCATTTTTTTTTCCTCTTTACATCTTTGTCTTCCATTAATAAGCCTATTCTCAAATGACATCTCCTTCTACTCTCTTTGGCTCCGAAAAGGGATCTCCCACCCTAAAGGAAGAGGTGGTCCCTTTTACAAGGGAAATTTGACCTCTTTCGGCATTTCAAAGCTGATGGCCCTAGCAGCGAAGAAGCCCTTGTCCCTCGTGCCATCTCAACATTGATCGCTAGGGGCCAAGGTCCATCTGGATCTAGCTCTGCATCCATGCTGAAGGAGGATCGAGAGCATCTATCCACCATGTCAGCGATGGTTCACTCCTCAAAAGCTCCAGCAACAATCTTGCCTTCAGCTTCAAGTAAGTTTTAACTTTTAACCTCATTGTTCTATTTTTGATAACTCTAGTATGAACTTCTCATTTTTATGCAAGTTTTTCCTCGATCTTAATCATGGAATATGACACTACAGGGATTGCCCAAATCTCATTCATGAATGAGCATTTGAAGCAACAAGGTGGCACTCCTCAGGTGCCATTGGCTCTACACACTAGCAAGAAGCTCTCTGAGTCAAAGACTTCTGCTTGTTCCCAGTCAACAAGCCAAGGACAAGGGAGGAGAAAGAGGGAGGAAGAGGGGAAGAATCGAGGTGCCAATGAGAAGCAGGCAAGGAAGAGCCAAATGCCTTATCCTTCTTCACCACCTCCTCAAATTGATGCCATTGAACGGCACCCGATCGCCAACTCATCATATGATGAGGAAGGTTGATCACATGCTCCCGCTCCTTCTCTAACACACACCATGGCATGAGGGCAATCCCCTCAAGGAACCAAATTGCTTCAAAAAAAAATTGATGCCAATAAGTACTTCCTTGGGGACTTCGGGGCTGACACCAATCCTTCCATCACTCGGCTCCCCAATGTAAGCTTGCTTGAATTTTTTTCTATTGACAATTTTTCTCTTCTTTTATATCACTATTTGACTTTCAATTTAGCTATAGGTCCTGCAATTTTTTTCACTATTCAGGCATCAATTTTATAAGACTCATAGGCTAGCAATAGCTTAGAAGAGCAAAGCTAAAGAGAAGGTGAACCTACCCAATTTTTAACTCGAGTCTCTTCAACTCAGTATGGACGAGACAAGGAAGAAGATGGAGGAAGAGAAGAACCTTCCTGTGGCTAAACACGACTCAGCTTTGTCTAGTTTACTTGACTTTAAGACTCGATAGTAGGTTGCCTTGGACAACACCAAGATTGACACAGTTGCCACGTTCCTCTGAAGAAAAGAACATGATTAGGCCTTGAAACTAAATAGAATGGAAGTCATCTTGGAGTACAAGGCTAGTGACGAATATCTCTGGGAACATGAAAACTATATGTTGTCTCCTTCTAAGAGGGGTATCTCGTGTTCCGAGACACGGTGAAGCAATCTTACCATGACTCCAAGTTTGAGCTTAATGATCTTCAAATCGAACTCTATGATGACTTGAGGGTTCGACACCTCAAGTGGGATTATGAGAAACTTGTCCGATGAGAGGCCAAGGTGGCGAAGGCGAGAGGGGCTAAAGTGGGTGCCCAAGGGCCAAGTAAGTTGGTAGAATCTTCTGAGTCTCTTCACATTTCTAACTAGTTATATGTCCTTTTTCTTTATGAAAGAATTTTTGTACTAATCTTAGCTCGAAACTTAATAAAATTCTATCCTTTTCTGAACCTTTGTTTTCTTTGTTTCAGTTTTTAAACCAAAATTATCTAACTAATTCATCCGCAAAGAATCAACCATCATCAATCCCACTCTATTGCTTCCTTTGGCCAATAGTTTCAATAAGTGGCCAAACTCATTTTTCAGAGGTGAATTGCCTCAAGTGTTTGTTTGACCGATGTCTTCATGTGTTTTCTTGCAACCACAAACACTTCTAATTGAATGTCATATGCTTCATATGCTTATGTCTTTATGCTCGGGCTAAAGCCCAATGCAACTAATGCTTCTTCCTTTAGTCCAACTTGGGGATGCCCTAGGTCGAGTGCCTTTATACCTTAGCTGTGATTCCCTTAGGGTAAGGAGGCTACTTTTACTTCGGTTGAAAACCAAAACACCCAGTTGGACCATAAGGCTGGTAGAATTAGATTTTTGGTAGCTTGAGAGCTAATATTTCAGTTGGGTGACCAAAGCACTTGGTTAGACCATGAGGCCAGCAGAGTCAAGTTTTTGATAGCTTAAGAGCGAATACTTTAATTGGGTGACCAAAGCACTTGGTTGGACCATGATGCCAACAGAGGCAAGTTTTTGGTAGCTTGAGAGCAAATACTTTGGTTGGATGACTGAAGTATCTGGTTGGACCATGAGGCCAACAAAACTATATTTTTAGTAGCTTGAGAGCTAATACTTTAGTTAGGTAATTGAAACACCTGGTTGGATTAAAAAGCTCTCAGAGCTAGGATTTTGGTGGCTTAAGAGCTAATACTTCAGTTGGGTGACCGAAACATCTATTTGGACCATAAGGCATGCAAAGTCAGACTTTTAGTAGCTTGAGAGTGAATATTTCGATTGGATGACTAAAGCACCTAGTTGGGTCATAAGGCCAGTAAAACTAGATTTTTTTTGTAGCTTAAGAGTGAATACTTCGATTGGATGACTAAAGCATATGGTTGGAGCATGAGGCTAGTAGAGCCAGGTTTTTGGTAACTTGAGAGCTAATACTTTGGTTGAGTGACTGAAACCCTAGTTGGATCATGAGGCCAGCAAAACCAAGTTTTTGGTGGCTTGAGAGCTAATACTTCAGTTGGGTGACCGAAACACCTAATTGGACCATGAGGTCAGCAAAGCCAGGTTTTTGACAGCTTGAGAGCTAATATTTTGATTGGTTGACCAAAGCACCTGATTAGACCATGAGGCCAACAGAGCCAAATTTTTAGTACCTTGAGAGCTAATACTTTAGTTGGGTGACCAAAGCACCTGGTTGAACCATGAGACCAACAAAGCCAGGTTTTTTGTAGCAGTGACAGACAATATTTTGGAGAAATAGAAATTATATTGGAGATAAACCTTTCTAAGTTTGTCAACATGTCAAGTTTGAGAAAGCATTTTGTCATCTAGATGCTCAATTTTGAAAGTTCCTAGTCTCACAATTGGAGAGATCTTGAATGGGTCTATCCAATTCAGAGATAGTTTTTTGGAGACTCGATCAATATATTTGTCTTGACAGAGTAACTAGTCACATGGTTGTAATTCTCAACCACAAACTTGGGCATTGTAGATCAGGCCACTCATCATTGGTACTCACCAATCCTAATGTAATCCCTCTCTCAAACTTTCAAAATGAGGTCCTTCTAAGCTTGGATGTTCACCTCATTTATTTCAGGATCATGAGTTTTCACTCGGGGGAATGCAGTCCAATCTCCACAGGAATGACTATCTTAACCCCATAAGCTACCATAAAGGATAACTCCCCAATAGTCATTAGGGGTGTAGTCCAACAAGACCATAAGACATGTGATAGTTTTGTCAACCCATACACCCTTTGTCCTCTCAAGGTGTTTCTTTATACCTGAGAGTAGAGTTTGTCAACCCAGACACCCTTTACTCTATACGAAGATTGCTACAATATTCTTTGAACCATGAACTATCAAACTATTTCTTGTTATCTGTGACCAGCATGTGTGGTAATTGAAACTTGCACATCACGTTTTGATAGAGGAACTCCTAGATCTTTTTCTTAGTGATTATAGCAAATGGTTTAACTTTTACTCACTTGGTGAAAGAGTCAATATCGATCACCAAAAACTTTCTTTATCTCGAAATTATTGGAAAAAGACCCAGGATGTCTATCCCCTATTGATCGAAAAGCCATATGGTTTGTATTTGCTGGAGTTGAACCATTGAGCAATGATATACTGAGGCATATCTTTAACACTATTTGCATTTGGAGATGAACTCAAATGCCTCAAAAGCCATATTGAGCCAATAATATTATTGTCTAAGGACTTTATGTGCACCATGACTTTCATATATAGCTTCATGGACTTCTCGAAGGGCATTATTGGCTTCCTCGGGTCTCAGGTAGTAAAGGAGTGGCTGTATGAGTGATCTTTTGTGCAATACCCTGTCTCTAAGGTGAAGTTTGGGACCAACATCTTGATCCTCTGAGCTTCTTTTGGTTTTTGGAAAGTACCCCCCTTTCAAGGAATGTGATGATAAGATCCATCCAGCTAGGCTCCAAGTTCACAGCATTCATTTTGACAAATTTTGAATAGTCTGATTGTTGAAGATTCTTTACAAAAATTTATCTAAGAGTAAAATTAGAAAAAGCCAAAGTCAAGTCATATGAGGGCATCCATCTTGGTGTTGCTATTCCAAGATACATGGTAAATTTCTATCCGGTCTACTTTTACCATAAGCTACTGTGCCTCAACCAGGTACTACACTATAGTTGGATCTTTTACCTTACAATCCTTAATAACCTATAAACACACAAGTTGAGAGTCACTAAATGCTTTAAACTTTTTAGCTCCTACCCCTAGTACCATGTGTAGTTCAAGGAGAAAAGCCTCATATTTCACAACATTATTTGAAGCCTCGAATCCCAACTGAGCTAAATATTCGGCAACTCTTCCATCTGGACTTTGGAGGATAACTCCAACACCGCAACCCAACTCACAAGATGAGTTATCAATCTAAACTTTCTATAGTTCGGATTCCAATCCAATGGGGTATAACGTAGTCTCTACTAAGAAGTCTACTAGAGATTGGGCTTTAATAGTTCTACAAAAAGTTGCCTAAAATTGACTTGACTCAATAGACAACTTGAGCAATATTTTTGAGTTTTTTGGCTGTTGTAGTGTTTGTCAAAGTAGGATATTAGTGAGCACTGTAACTGGGTGTGCTTGAAAGTATGGATAGAGCTTCCGAGTCGTGAGCACCATGACATATATCAGTCTTTCCAGAAGAGGGTGCTAAGTCTCCACCCCTATGAGTACATAACTTATATAATATATTGGGTGTTAGATTCCTCCTCAATCACTTACTAAGACTTAGCTAATTGCTTACTTCATGGCTATTATGTATAGGAAGAGTACCTCCTTTGGCTCAGGTCTTACCAACAAGGGAGTTTTAACTAGGTAACTTTTAAGATCTTCAAAGGCTTGGTCATACTCTTCTATCTATTTGAATTTGAAACTCTACTTGAAGGCTTTGAAAAAGGACAAGCATTTCTCACTCAATTTGGATAAGAAGCAATTGAGCATCACCACTCGACCCTTGAGTCTCTACACCTCTTTGATAAAACTAAGAGGCTTCATTTTTATGACTGCATCAATATTTTCAAGACTAGTTTTTACCCCTCATTCCAAGATAAGATAGTTGAGGAACTTTTTTGAGCCTATATCAAAGGCACACTTCTTCAAGTTCAACTTCATCTTGAACTTCCGAAGTATGTGAAAAGTTTCTTCTAAGTTTTTCAAATGCCCATCAGCATAGAGGTTTTTTACTAGCATGTCATCCATATATGCTTTCACATTTCTTCGAAGCTGAGGTTCGAAGACCTTGTTCACCATCCTTTGATATGTCACCCTTGCATTCTTTAGCCCAAAAGACATTAAGAAATAGCAAAAAGTACAATGGTTAGTGATGAAAGTAGTCTTCTCCTTTTCCTTGGGATATATGCGGATCTGATGGTAGCCCAATAACACATCCAAGAAGCTCAGAAGTTGGTGGTCCGAGGTAGAATAAAAAGTTAATATATCTTAGGTAAAGGATAACTATCATTCGGACAAACTTTATTCAAGTCGATAAAATTGATGCATATCCTCCATTTGTGGTTGGACTTCTTTACTATTATTATATTTTTTAGCCACTTGGAGTAATGAACCTCTCTAATCAATCCTGCATTGAAAAGTTTATTTACCTCTTTTGCGATGGCTTTTTGATACTTAGAGATAAAATACCTTTTTTTCTAATTGACTAGTTTATAATTTTCTACCATTTGAAGCTCTTCTTGTGTGACTGAGTCTATATCAGGTAGATCTTCAGAGGACCATATGAAAATATATCTTGGTTCCTTCATAAGAATTCTCCTAGTTTGGTGTGTAGAGGCTCCATAGGGTTTGCCCCAACCTTTTTATGTTCTCTTCAAGCTTTCATCAATGACCAATTTGACAAGTTGCTCCATAGGTTCGGCATGTACCTTCTTAGGTTTAGTGTTAGATTCATTGACTTCAACCACTGTTGGGTCTTTGCCCTTTGAGTCGAATTTATTCTACCAACAAGCTACCTCGCACTTTTTAGTAAGGCTTTGGTCACCCTATTGTCTAGAGCTGGTTAAGTGTTGGACGACCCAATATCACATTATATACTGAACATATCTGAACCACTACAAACTTTGATATGATTGTGAAGCTCTTAAGATTTTCTCCGAATGTGAGAAGTAGATCTATCATATCAATTGGAGTAATCAAACCTCTCATAAATCCAGTGAGTGTCTCCACATACGAGTGCAACTTCTACTTAGTCTTCATTTGATCATAAATTTGAGTAAACAAAATATTTGTTGAGCTTCCAATACCTACCATGATGCGTTGTGTCATGTAGCCCTCCAAAATTGTTGAGATTACTAATGTATCATTGTGGAGCATAAAAATTCCTTCCAAGTCCTTTACAAAAAAAAAATTTGTCCTGATGCTTGTGCTCATGGTGCTACCTCTTCATCTCCTCCTTCAACTCCTCTTGTCCTCTAATGATGATTTGATATTTGCAAGTGGACACCAAGGCTTCACCTTGAATTGGTGGGCTGATGAGGATCAAATTAAGATCACCTTTGAGAGGTAGATTGTACAACTCAAGGGTGGGATTCCTCTGAGGAGAGACCTACAGACAGGGTACTAACATAAAAGCTTCTTCAATTTATTCACTCAATAAACAAATTGCCTGAGATGGCCCTCCTTGATGAGTCTTTCAATTTTATCATTGAGGTGCTTGCATTCTTTAGTATCATGACCATGTTCTTGGTATAAATGACAATACCTTAGTTTGTCAAGATTTTTCCGAGCAGTGCATATTAGTAAAGGTCTCCATAAAAAGTCTCAATGTTCAATCTAAGCAAGAACCTTGGATCTCAAGTTATTCAGTGATGTATAAGCCTGAAACTTAGTCTTACGCTCCCTTCACTCAGTTCTCTACTTTTTAGTTCTGAAAGTTTGACCTCCCGAGGTTCTTTCTTCGGCCTGCTACTACCTTCGGATTCTCTTTTAGCCTAAATTATTTCTTTGGCATCAATGTACTCCCATACTAGTTTTATGAACAAGCTCTTGGGACGTTGGCAAACCATATGATAGGCAACTCAAACTTGTTAGATTTTGTCAATAAAGATGATAGAGCTATCTAATTCGGTAGCTCAAGCAAGCTTTGTTAAACTGAGCCAAATGTTCTCTCAAAAGTTTACCCTCTTTTTACTTTAGTATTAATAGCGTGGAGGGGTCCTTACGTTGAGGTACAAGCAAGATGAATTGTTGTATGAAAAAGTCCACCAAGTCATCAAAGCAGGTGATAAAGTATCTCAAAAGTCCTAAATACTGGGCTTTGGCTGGTCCTTGCAGTGTCATAGAAAGTACTTTATACATAATAGAATTTCATGCTCCATATAAAATCATAGCATTCCTAAATGTGCTGATATGATGGTTCACAACTTGAATGTGACATGACCTCCCTCTAGGCACCTTGTATAGCTTTAATCAAAGCTTAGCTAATGTGCGTGCTATAGTTAGGCCCATCAGCTAGATCATATGTCGGGTCATATCCATTGTAATCCCCTAAGACTTAATACTGAATGGTAAACATGGTTGGAGGGTCACAATACCTTTAGTAGTGGTGCTCACTAAGGTTAGTATGGCTCGGGGTGGTACGATGTCATGACTCACAATGTTGGTTCAGAGCAACACCTTAGGTTGGGGTTGGAGCATGAGCTTATTACTAAGTATAATGAGTCTGGAGACTCTACATCATTTGGGCTTGATTTTACAGTTGTTGAGTTTGTAGTTTTCGCATAGCCTACACATAAATCTCAATTAATTGCATCACCTGTTAGACTGCAATGGCCAAAGTCTAAAGCTCAAGCTGGCTCACTGAGTTGGAGGGATCCGGAGGTACCTTAGGAACTGCTTAGAAGGGGACTCCCTAAGGTTGTCATTATGATCATGTTGACAAGTTGGTTTGTTGGACTAGCTTACCTATCTTGGTAGATGAATCATGTGATTCTACTGGTGCTGGAGCCATTTTCCCCCAAGTAGATTTTTTGATAACGAGGGTCGTATTACCCTAGGAGGCATAGTTAGAATCTCATTAGAGACCTCTTAAATTAGCAAGGAAGGGAGGAGGAGCAGCTCTCAATGAATATACTAATTTGTTGAAGAAGCCTAGTTCGCCACCAGTCTTAACTCAAGAGGTTTTTTGAGATTGATATGTTAGACCACTCTCGCACTAATCTATAACAAAAAGAAAACCATGAGAGGACCACTGAGAGCTCTCCGGCAACAGCCACTCCAACCCTCAAGTCAATAGAGATTAGTTAGAATATCATGAAGAGAGAAAAACGGTATTTAGTTCTTATCTCATCAGAGACTGTATTATTTATAGGGTATAGAGTGTATCTAAATTTCATAATATCGGGACCATAATCTCACCGAATTACTCAAAATAGATAACTATGAACCCTGAATCTTTCGAGATTTACTTTCAAAAATCAATACGGATAAGATCTCATGCTATCCGACCCTTACTTTGCTCATACCGAGATACTCGAGCTTAATAGTAACTCTATGTAATCTCCTTACAGAGTCATCGGTCTACATAAGGATTTGTCATCGATTGAGGACACCAAACTTCTCATAATTCGATGTTTAGGCAAATCAGGCTACTTATAATCCACAGGTCAAGAGCTCTTCACAACTTGATCTCAAGACCACTTTTTATCTAGGATATGTCAATTTGCGGCTTGATCTAAATTTTAACTCTTATTAATTTTTTAACTCAACCGATTTATTTCAATGTATCATCGTAAGCCAAATGCAGCGTGGAAGCTGACTTACGTGAAATGAAGCTAAATGTGATGTGAAAGCCAGCTTAAGTAGCATAAAAGTCAGTTTAGATAGTGCGCTGTGAAAGCTGGCTTAAATGGCATAGTAGCTGAGTGTAACGCGGAAGCTGACTTAGGTTGCGTGAAAGTCAAATGTGGTGTGAAAGCCAATTTAAATAAACGTGGATAGAAGATTTTGCAAAGCGGACGGTTGTTACTGTGCATAATTTGCGGATTCATTTTCTACTTTTCAAGTTGTCTCTTTGATCTTTCTGGTGCTAAGCTGTCCTCAATAATGTTAAAATCCAGCATGGTCCAAACAAACTGCATGATAAAGCCAAATTATTTCAAACTATTTTTTCCCCTTTATTTTAATTTATTTTTAAGCATTAGGTATCTTCTCAGTTTCTTTTGTCTTTTCGAAGCCAGTTGGTGGTGGTTTAAAATGATTCAAGCTGTGTTGTACTGTTGTGCTAAGTCTCAAAAGTTTCAATAGTTAGGAGTTTAATGCATTCATTTTCTTCAACAGTTGTTTTATCAACATGATTTAATAATGGTAAACATTGTGGGAAATCAAGAAATTCAATACAAAACAAGCCACAAGGGGACCTCTGCGAACCTCGTGGTTGAGGTAAACTCCATTAAAATTCTGATTAGTTCAGTCATTGATAAATGATCTTGTGATTAGCAGCCTGTTCATATTGTTTGGAGCATTTTTTGGTTTTAGAGAAGTATCATTCTTTGCTTCTTCTCCATTGGTTTTTGGAGGACATTTTTTTTAATTCTTGATCAATTACCATTTGGCTGCCATTCGTACTGTGTTGTAATTATTTTACTGGTTTAGGGAAGTTTCTTTGGTTGCCCTTTTTCCATTGGTATTTGGATTAACTGAATCAACCAATATGTCTTGGAGATTTCAGAAGTTCGGATTGGCAAGCCATTTTGTTAGTTAGGTGTACTATTTTTTCCTCTAAACCAAATATTTTCGCTATTTAGAGAAAATTTTGAATCAGCCTTACTGTATACCTCCGATGGCTTTTCTTTTTGTTTTTCGAGTTGAAACATATGTGCTACGTGCATAGATGCTTGCATCAATTCCGTAGATACTTTACATAAACTTCATACTTTGTTAAATGTAAGGTTTTGACGGTCAATTTTTTCCTTATATAGGATTGGTGCAGCCATTGAAATTAAAATCACAATTACCTGTTAACTATTATCTTGCTCTAATGAAAAGATGAAGTGAGGTAGAGAATGTGAAGTGAATGGAGAAGCGGGAATGGGCCCATGTTATGGCTCTAGTAATTTCTCATATATTCACCGTGACATTTAAAAACCCATAAGGGATTCTTGCACTTAACCAAGTGGCCTTGTTCCTGACTGTTCCATGGCATAGGCACTTACCTGCCCATACATACTTGTCTGGTGATTTAACTAGTTTATGCTAGTTTAGTTAGATGCATCGCCTCTTCAGAATACGGTTGTGATGGGTATCGGGTTCTTCTTTATGCTGGATGTTAGACAGTTCTTTCTTTTGATATACCTTGTCAGTTTTTGTAGTTGTACATAGTCAATTGTTTTGTGAATATATCTATTTGTCTCTTTTATGAATTGGTCCTACTTTGTTTTTGTGATTGTGTATGTTGTTGAGGGATCGTATTATTCATTGTATGCTTTCTGATGCTTCATTGTTTGTACTATTAATATCTTCTCAAGCTGAATGTTTCTCGCAAGGAGAACATGGCTTTACATATGGATTCATTGATCACAGTAACATGTTTGTTTTCTACTCATTCCTACTTAAAAATGTGGGTGAATCACTAATTTGATATATCGTTACTTTCCAGAATGTACAGTCACAACAACAATCTGAAAGAAATTCAGCGTTACTTTGATTGGAACAAAGTCGGATTCTACTGGCTGTGCAACTGGCTGAACATCAAGGAAACAAAGACAAAGTGATCAAAGAATGATGGATATGCTGACCAGAAAGACAAGCAAACTAAAGAAAAGAGCGAATGGAGAGTTAAAAAAAATAAAAAATGGGAAAGCTTGTCATTAAGGTGATAATGCAAAGCAGCCATATCTCATATAAGAACTATGAGAAATTTGTCACACTTGAAAAAATTTAAGAAACAAGAATCGATAAATCTTAAAATTCAATTCAAGAACCAACTTAAAAAATTTTTGATTAAACTCAAAATTTAATTTCTTAATTACATCAAATTATCTTATTTATAGGGTGAATTTTTAGATAAGTTATAATAAATATAACACTTAAAAACTATTAAAAATTTGCACTGAAAACTAGTTAAAAAATTCTTAAAATTTTCAAAATTCTAAGTAATATTAAATTTAGTCAAATAATATAATGCTCCACTTAAGGAGATTCTAGAGAGCTAAATCATTAATCCTCATGAGGTGGTCCACTTGCTCTAGAAGGAAATATACTCAGTCTAATTTGGTTTTTGATCTTGTAATTGGCCCAATATTATCTTGGACTTAGTTGATACTTTCTAATGCATCAATCCCCCCTTGTTAGAACGGATTTGTCCTCAAATCCAGGAGGTTTTCATCTTTCAAATTTGATTGCTCAGCTATCAACACACATGTGTATAGTTTCATCCTTTTTCAGAACAAAAAGTGCTAGTATAGAACATGGATCCATGGACTCTCGAATATACCCTTTTGTGATAAGCTCATCCACTTACCTTTATAGCTCCCTTGCCTCTTTTGGATTGCATCTATAAGCTAGTCTATTTGGAAGGGCAGCACCCCAAATGATCAATATGGTGCTCAATTTTCTATAGGAGGAGGAAGTCCAAGCAATAGTTCTTCAGGAAAAATATCCTTAAATGCATTTAGAATAGATTTGACTTGTGGAGGAATGGAACAGTTCATATTCACAACCTTTTCAACTAGCAACAAAGTAAACACTAGTTCATGATTGGAGATGGTTTTCTCAACATGTGACTTGTTCAAGAAAGGACTCTTTGTATTTTCTTCTCTAAACTGACTTTTTATGGATTTGATATAGGCTAAGAGGAGCTAAAATAATCTACTTCCCATCTTTTGGAAAAGAATAAGTATTCTTGAAACTATCACGCAATGATTTTCGATCAAACTATCATGATCTACCAAGAAGGATATGGCTAACATTCATAGGAACAATGTCACAAATTGATAAGATTTACTAATAGAGAATGCAATCAGAGCTTGTTTAGAGACTTTTACATCACTCTCTTTGTTGAGCCATTATAGCTTGTAAAGATGAGGGTGATATGTTATATTTATTCCCAACTTTTCAAAAAGAGTTGTTAAAGTCATGTTGGTGTAGCTACCAATATCAATGACCTATCACATACTTTATCTTGAATAGTGCATCTGGTTTAGAAAATATTATGTTTTTTCTTTTCATCAAAATCATCGTACATATTCAAAAATATCTGAATCACAAGCATTTCACCTTCAACAGTATATTTGATGTTTGCATTATCCTCTAGTTCCTCAAGATCTTTTTCTTGGTAAGAATTTTCATTAATAGATTATTGTATAGTCATCACTTTTCAGTTGGAATACTCTGAAGTAATGTGATCATGACCAAGACATTTGAAATACTTGACATAATTGTTCTTCTTTTGAGGTTTAAAAGCATCCACCTACTCCTTTTCTTTTTTTGACTTCAAATTAGATTCAATTTTGAAGGAATCACCCTTTAAATAACTCCCCTTATTAGAAACAAATCCCTTATCGCCAATTCTGAAAGAAGATTTCTTGGATCCCTTGAGTTGTTTCTCCACCTTGATAGTCAACTCGATAACATCTTTAAGGGAATAGAAGTATTACATCTCTTCCACATTAGCAATTTCTTTGTTTAGTCCCCCAAGGAACTGTGCAATATTCTATTATTGTGGCTTATTCGAATTGCATCTCAACATCAAAGTCTCAAACTCATGTACATAATCTTCCACACACAAACCATATTGCTTCAACCCTTATAGCTTCAATACAAGTCTTGTTTGTAGCTATCTGAAATGAAATATTTTTGCATCCAACATTTTATTTTAGCCCAGCTCCTTATGTCTCACTTTGTCATCATGTCTTCCTTGAGCTTCCAGATTTTCCCACCAGATAACAATGGCAGCAAATGGATGATTTCAAAGATTTAGTCCACACTTTGCACCCAGTCAAAGAATTTATTCGGAGATGTTCTCCCTTGAAATTCAAGAATTTTCACTTTGAAATCATCCATTTGCTGCCATTGTTATCTTCTAGGAGCTTGTTCTTCCTCAAGTGCAGAGTCATTTGATGATTCATCGTCTACTTGAGTGTTCTTCTCCTTAGACCATGTTTTTATTGCATTTCAGTCACCAATTAAGCCACTTGTTCTTTTAATTCCTCAAAGCTATGTTAGAGATTTAGAATCTGAGCTTGCTCCAAGCTCAAACCTCTTGATATACATCTATCTTGCATTGAAAAACAATAAAAGGCTCACAGGTTACACTCCACTCAAGAACAACCAAAGCTCTAATACCAAATTTGATGGACATGTTGGTCAAAAAGATAAGAAAATCGAAGAAAAGAGTTAATAGAGAGTTAAGCAAGGAATAAAAATATAAGAAAGCTCGCCATTAAAGTAAAAAATGCAGAGCAGTCACACCTCAGAAAAGAAATATGAAAAATTCATTAGACTTGAAGGAATTTAAGTGATAAAAATTAATAAATTTTGAAATTCAATTCAAGAACCAATTTCATAAAAGTCTGATTAAACTCAAAATCTAGTCTCCTAATTATATCAGAATTTTCATATTTATAGGAAGAAGTTTTAGATAAGTTGTAATATATATAACATTTGGGAATACTAAATCTTTATATTTAAAACTAATTAAAGACCTTAGAACTTCAAAAGTCTCCTAAAACTCTAAGTAACATTGAATTTAATTAAATGATACAATACTCTATTTACAAAAATTTTGGAAGGTTAAATCATTAATTCTCATGGGTTGGTCCACTTGCTCTAGAAGGAAACATACTTGGCCTGATTTGACCTTTGATCTTATAATTGGTCTAATATTTTCTTATACTTAGTTGGCACTTGCTGATGCATTACAATGACATGTTTGTTTTCTACTCATTCCAACTTAAAATTGTGGATGCATCTCTAATTTGATATAGTATTGCTTTACAAAATGTACAGTCACAACAACAAGCTGAGAGGGATTCAATCCTAGCTCGACTGGAACAGAGTCGAATTCTCCTAGCAATGCAACTGGCTGAACATTAAAGAAATCAACTCAAAGTGATCAAAGAAGCTCTGACGTTTGCCAGTGATATGCATTATGCCTATAGCCATTTTGTTTTTTGTAAAAGAACCCTGTGAAATGCCACTTGATGAAGAACTGGCTCATGTTAGCTTAATTGAACTAAGTTGATGAGATCCGGATCTACTGGGCCAACTTTCATCGCAAGCTGTAAGAGAAGAACTGGCAAACCACCGAAAGTTCTCTTGCAATAACCCCCTGACACTCAAATTAAAAGTCTCACTTTGATTTGGGGTTATACCAGAAATAAAGAAATGAAAAAAAAATTCAAGAAAAAAGAAAACCTTATTGTTTTGGTGAGAGATGTGATGGAGAGAAGAGGGAATTCTCGTACTTCCTACCCTCACCTATTTATAGATGGATGGATCAAGTGACTCATCCAGGATTTTTTTTTTAAAATTAGTCTATTTTTTCGTACTATTACATGATATTCTTTTATCGCATATTAGAGATGAGATGAAGTGAAAAATAGTTATTACACCTTAAATTCGCTTTCTAAAAGATCATGTCGATTTTTTACAGTAGCAAGAATAACGATAGTTCGAGCAGCGAGAAGCTAATGCACTTTGAATAGAGCAATAGCCCAGGGACTATTTGAATTGTCCCAAGTTACGAAAGCACGGTTTGAAGTTCGAAGTCTTGCAAGATGGGCTCGGTGATTTAGTAAGTCAAACCTCGATCTAGTTAGTTTAGTTTGAATAGCAAATTTTCAATTCAGGTATATAACTCGTGTTGACATATCACCATGGAATCAGTCTGACAATAACGAGGGAAAAGGATTCTATTTTTCAATGAACATGCTGACATCAACTTTATTCACGGCAAAGAAGACTATTTGATTGGAGAATCTTGGCAGTATATTGGGGAAGGCTGGTCTGTTTGCCATCACCGTGCTCGCTTTACCTCAGATACAGGGGTCGGGCCTTTCCCGCGTGAAAGAAATTGGAATAAACTCTTTGTTCTAGATGCATCTTCTCAAGGCAGTCGTGTGAAACAATTCGATGTTTTCTCAGTGAGGGGCTAGCCTTATTAGCTGATATTTTCGAAATTGTATTTGCACATCTGTCTTGATTCACTTCTTTTAGCAGATACTGGAGCTGTTTTGGTATTATTGTACATGCAATTTGTTGCCATGGTTTGGAATACCTGACCAATATATCAATTTTACTTAATACTGACGCAAATTCTTCGTGTTTGTTGACCATTATATATGTACAACGTCGATTATCTGACGTGTTTGGTTGCACGCTATGCAGCTCGAGTGAAGATTCCCGAGTACGAGGCTCGGAAACGGAGGCACGTGGAATTCGGAAAGCAGGGGAAATGAATTGCCCTGAGACCAAATGGAAGGACGGAGACCATGGGCCACATGAAGGCGTGCAAGCCGAGATCTCTGTCCATGGGTTTGTCCTGTCGGCTGGTGGAGCTCTTCTCATCCCTTTATTGCCACCAGACCTTTCCTTGGAAGCTTTAAACAAACCGAGAATAACAACAGGTTATGTGCCAACACGATGACTACCAAAGATGTGGGACCTACCAGATTGGGGTCGTCAATATATGAACACGTGTCCATCGTCAGTCTTTGTGAAGTTGATTTGACTTTGGGACTGACCGCGGTGGGGTCTTGCATCTGCGACTGGCCAGATCGAAGTTGACATTTAGATATGTCTCTAAATAAAAGAAAGAAAATATCTTCTTTTTTTTTTTCCAGAGAATTAGGAAAAATTGAATGGCACGCTGTCAATTTGGCCTAAACCTCCAAGAGTCCAGATCACGCGCACACATTCTCGAAGCAAGCGGTGGTTTCATTCTGCCTTACATTCTCCCAACCAATCCAATGATGATAACGACACGCCCACAATTCACAAAATTCTAAATCTAGATGTTAAATATTCACATAAATATTTATTTAGGACACACCAATTAGTGAGAAAAATGAAAAATTTTGAAACTTTGAAAATTTCCATAGATTATGTCTTGAAAGCCCATCTTATGGCATAACCGAGCTAAAATCTAATTGAGTTTATATTTTTACTAGGGACAATCGAGATCGGACTAAGTCAACGTTATGTAACCATCACGTGGGGATTGTTATTTTAAAAAACAAATATATTTATTCAAGTCATTCTCCACGTTTACCCTTTCGGAGAGATTTTTTGTTATTTCGCTGTTTGGATCGATTCTAAACAGCTCAAATTAGGTGAATTTAATTTCTCCGGTTTTATTATTTAATTATAATAACACTCTTCGGAATTGCTGAAATTAAAATTTTTAATAATTTTCAATAATTGCGTGGGACCCACATTTATTTAGGTGGATTAATAGAAATTTTTTATATTTTTTTTTTGGGTTCAGCCACTAACATTATTTTGAAAAAATAAACTAAATTTTTTTTATTTAGAATCATATGAAAAAAATTTTCTCTGTTCATTAATTTTTAATATTTTTGCAAATATTAATACCTATAGATTATCAATTTCTAATTTAAAATATATTTTATTGATTGAATAAATATTAAAAAAAATTATTTTTTAACGTAAATATATTTTTAATATATATATATATATATTTAACCATCAAAATATGTTTTATTAATTTATTTATTAAATATCTCTATGTTTAAAAAATAAATATGAATAAAATAAAAAAAAAGCGTAATTTAATTTATTTGAAATTGATTGATTTTTATTTACGATTCAAATACCGAAATTTACGAAATTAACAAAATAAATAATATTTTAATTTTATTTCAAAGTATATTTAAATATCGAAATTTTTCGATTCGATTAATTCCTCTTATGTTTTAAAATTAACCGAAATAATTTCAAATCGAAATTAATCCAAACGGCTTTGAAACGATCCGGGGGGGGGGGGCATATAGGCAATTCTGACTTTGACAAGCCTAAAAATGCAAATTAGGCACATCCGTGAGCTGCCCTTGGTTGAAAAGCAGCGAAGGAACGAAGGAAGCGGGCTAATACAGTTCAGAGCCTGTTGCAACTTGCTGCACAATCTCCAAAACGCAAATCAATATAATCTGCAAAACACTAATAAACACTCATTTACTGGAAAATAATCCCCATTTTGGCCAATAAGCACTAAACACTCGGTTGTTGGGCCCAACAACTACTTCGTCTTATAGAAGCAGCCGAAGTCGAGATCCCTCTGAAGAGGCAGAGATCAGCGTCAGTCCGATGATAAGAAAGCTTTGAATAAGCTCACCAAGAGATATAGAGCGTGACATTTCTAATTAATTAATCATTTGTTTTCAAGCTTCATGGTTTATGTTGTGTAGGTATGTGCAAACACATTCTACAAGTTTCATGCTCCCATGGGCCATGGTTATGTTGTCATAAACTATGACCATGCTGTGATTACACTAATTCCAAGCCTTGGACCTCGAGAATTTTGTCGGATTCGATCGCCTATTAGATGCGTTAATTTCCCTGAACCTTCTCTTGCCTTCCGATCAAGTATTGATTAACATATCTTACAATTCGGACCAGTCTGAAGAAGTTGGTGACCATAACAATTTAATAAAATATGATTCTATTTGTATGATATTGATAATGATGATTCGAATATGATTTTCTTTCTTAATTATTGATTATAATTGCTTCTATCATTGAAAATAAAGTAAACAAATAATCTAGCCAATAACAAGAAAGGAATATGTCGCATAGCTTGCTTGATATAAAGAAGTTATACAATGAAGTATCATCAGCAAATCTATGTCAATCATCTCATTCAGAAAGGCAAACTCATACACAAAATTAGGGCATTATTAAGTCATAGGACCACATTTGGATTTAATATGGGATTCAATGATTAGTGAGCTTGTGTGCCCTTTGTTATTGCCTACTTCCACTCTCGAATACTTATGTCATAGTTTTCTATTTCCACTACTTTATTTGAATCTATTGAATAAATTATAAAATAAATTTTTAGTAAATAATCACTTATTTTATTATAAATTTATAAAAAATTATCTATTTTATTACTATTACTAAAAAATTATTTGTCTTGTATTATAAATTTACATAGAGCCATCCCAATTAAAATATTTTAAAATTATTTTATTTTAATTAGATTTTACCAATTAAATTTTAAAAAATTAAATTATTTTTATTTGATTCTATTTCGAACAATTGGTTTATAATTATCGATAGTCAATTTGATAAAATTGAATTTTAAATTTTTAGTTTTACAATACCGTAAAATCGATCTTTCACAAAAATTACAATAAAATAAGTTATTTTTTATTAATTTAATAATTTTCTGAATCAAAATCAAAGAGAGAATAATTTAAGTTTTTATATTAGTTTTAATTGATAAAATTGAATTAAAATAGAATGCTTTTAATATATTTTAATCAAAGTAATTTTTTATAAATTTATATTATAACGTGAATAGCCTTTTGCTAATAGTGATAATTATACAAATTCGCAATAACTCAAATAATTATTTGCTAAAAACTCTTACAAAATTGAGTCTGATTTTAAGCGTCTGATTATTATCAAAATATGCTTAGTGTTAGAAGAAATTATGAACTTTTCATGATTAAGATAAAAAAACAATGAAAAGTTTTGCATCTTTGTATGTGAATGTAATAATTATTCTTTGCATATGCATTCCACCACCAAATTCTTATTTTATCATTCCCACAAAGATGTATAATAAATGAAAAGGAAAAAGAAAGAAAATTCATTTTTGTGACAAAACCCTAAGTAGTATATAATTGTGGCTTGCTAAAGTGCCTCTCATGACATTTTTCCTAGAAGATAATCCCATCTAAATACCATTACTTTAAAGAATCAAGGCACCATTTAGTTTGGAATCAAAATCAAAATCAATATTTGCAGAATTATTTTTTTATAAAATTAATATTACTTATCTTACACCATTATTAAATTAACTTATTATAAAAAATTTAAATAAATTTTTGAACTTTAAATTATTATAGAGTTAATTTTGATAAAAAAAAATATTAGTTTATAAAAATGATTTATTAGTCTTGACCTTGATCTTAATCTTGATCCAGAACAAACGGTGACCAAAGCTTCAACACTAAATAATTTAGTAGGCTAATAAGTTAAACAATGGATAGATGTATGTTAGAGCTAATCAAATTGAAGCATACAAAAAAAAAACTCATGAAAAAAATTATAGAAGGAAAATTGAAGTCACACTAGCTTTCTTTTAATGCACTACTAGTCTTTAACAACTTTATTAGTTGAACTTGAACAACTAAATATAATCCAAGTCCATGAAACATGATAAATATATGGAGAATCATTTGACTATTCTAATAATTTCTACAGGCTTGTTTAGTTGACAAAAAGTAGAAAAAATAATTAAAAATGAGAATATTTTCGTCCATTTTCGATATATAGAAATGCAGAAGTGACTTTTAAAAATCAATCTATTTTGATCCTTTTCAATCTAAAAGTAAAAAAAATTAAATTAAATTTCTTTATTTTGTAATTATTTATGAAAGTGAATGTAATGATAACATAAATTATAATAATATTAATAAGTTTACATACAATAATAATATAATTTTTAAACTTTTATTTGTAAAATTTTTTGAATAAATAAGAAAAAAAAGTAGAAAATCTATGTAATTTTATAATTTTACCCTTCATAGTTTATCCTAACTACTCCCTCACCTATATTTCCAAATTTATCCCTCTTCTCTTTCCTTCAAAAGAGTCAGTGCACTTATTGGACGGACGCATCACCATCGTTGCAAGTAACCCGTCGTGTTCGTTACGAGCAACTTGTTGTTATGCCCATTTCGCTACTACAATGGCACCTCATGGTCACATTACTACTATTGCATCCACACCTCATTATCACGCCATTACTATTGCACTTGTGCCTTATTGTCTCAACTATGCCACCACTACTACTTTGGTCCCTTTTCAATTGCAGTTTATTGTATATTTCATTTTTGCATTGGCAAAAAAGGTATCAAATGAGATACCAAGATCTAATTTTGTGATCGCACCTTGTCATCACGCTATGACTATTGCACTTGCTTCTCGTTGTCATGATCCACTGTTGCTTCTTGACCTCACTCCATATCTCATTTTTTTTACTGGTAAGAAAGCTATGGAATGACATTCCAAGATTCAATTTTGGGATTACTTGATAGTGAGTTAGGGTAAATTTAGGTAAAAATTATATTTAAAATAGTGTGTGACTCTTGGTTGATGATTATATTTGGATTGGATTTAATGTTTAAATTTTTTTATACAAGTATGAGAAATTGAATTTTATTCAATTGATTGAAAAGCTCTTACTTGATGATTTGTTTGAATTGTATTTGATATCTTAATTTTTCCATGCAATTGATTGATACGAGGAATTAAATTTTATTTAATATTATAAAATCCACTTATTAATGATATAATTTGCTTAAAAATTAGATATAAAGCGATTAATTGGAATAATTTGATAAAATTTTGGCGAAAGAGAATTTTTGTTTTTTGAATTTTTGTAAGTGGACATTAATTGGGTAATAATTGTAGATAAATTTTTGAGTTGAAACTGACTAAAATGATCTATTTATTATTTGATTAAAGTTTAATATCTATATTTGGTTGAAGTGTAATATTTATATTTTGGCAAAAATAATTATATATGTTTGGATGAACTCCTATCTTATGAGATTAAGTGTCGCTTCAGATTCAGAGGGCAATGGTTCCAATTTAGGGTGAAGGATATTTGTATATTATTAGGTTATCTAATTTTGGAAAAAGAGTCTAATTTAGCATAACAAATTTGTGGAAAGCTGCTTACAAAGAGTAAAAAATGAGTATACAAAAGTATTGACATGTATAATTTATGACATTAATTGCTATTTTACAATAATTGTTTTATTTTTTGATAATGCATGTATGAACAATTATATGGATGAAAGTCTTTATACATATTTATATATAAATACAAGTATTTATATATGAATAGTAGTATTTATATATGTACAAAAGTGTTTTTAAGTGAGCAAAAATATTTATATATGAGTAAAATAATTTATGTATGTACAAAAATATTTTTATACAAGTAGAAATATTTTTAGGTAGAGAAATAATTTTAGTTAATTTAGAACTTTCAATTTTATCAATTGGATGGATATCTAGTTTTATTTTTATTTTAGATTGCATGAAGACATTATATGTGGTAATTTAACTTATAGTAGTTTAATTTGTTGTAATCTAGTTTCTAATGATATTAAATCATATCCATTTCTTTAGCTAGTCTCTTATTACTTTTTAGCCATCAAAAAATGATTATTTATGCATCTAAAAATTCTTGGAGTATCCATCAAAATTTGAAGGAAGCCCTGAATATTGTGTGAAATTTTTTTACTAAGACTTCATAGAGGATACAAAGATGGTCTTTACACTCATCGTCTACGATAACCATTGTTGACTGGCTTCTAATAACAGACTTTGAAAATGATGAGTACATGCATTACTCCTCTTTAAAAGGTGCCAAATATAAAGGGGTCACTAGACAAGGGGTATTACACACACTTCTTACATATTTTCATTGTTTCATATGAATTTGAGTATAAAAAAATAAATTGGCACATCACATTACTTATATATGATATTTTCTCACTACAATAATTGAGTGTGTGTGATAATTGTTGAAATTTCTTATGGTTTTTAGTTCATCTAGTTGTACTATTTATGTATTTTGGTTCATCGACCTCCAAATGAGGGGGAAAATCATTGTCATAAATGAAAATGAGATTCTTACATTACGATATAAGTTTGCTATGAATCTCATCATTACCGAAACACAACAACTAATGTAGAAATTTTCTATTCTTCATGGAATCAAGTTAACTATTTTTTTTTTTATTCATTAATGTTTGTATATAGATTTTGTAATGTATCTTAAAAGTATTTATTTTGATATATTAATAGATCTTTTCTCTTCTATGTGAGAGGTTGTTAGTTCAAACCATTCTTAAAGTAAGATTTTAATGGTAAATCTCAGTTACTCAAAAAAAATATATTTTGATATAGAAATAAAATTCTTAATATATGAACAAATTTTCTAATATATAAATATATTTCTCGATATATAAACCAGACTCCTAATATATAATCATATATTTCGATTTACAAATAGAATTTTTAATATATCAACATATCTCTCAATATATAAGTATTATTCCCAATATATAAACATAACTACCAATATAAATAGATCATTTTCTATCTAAACTGAACTCCCAATATATATAAATATATCTCCCGATATATAAATAGGATTTCTAATATATAAGTAAAATTTTTGATATAAAAACGTACTTATGATATATCAGTAGAATATAGAATTCATAAACAAAACTCTCAATACATTAGTAGAACATAGAATATATAAATAGAATCCTTGATATATTAGTAACATATGTATTACATAATTGAAATACCTTATAAGTCAACGACATTAGTGAATATCAATCTGTTATGACTACATTGCAAATCTTATAATTATAGCCAATTTTTTTAATCACCGATATCAAAGATGTTGGATTCTCTTCTTGATTTTAGATATTATGAGATTCTCTTATTTGAATATATGGATATGTCATTTCCAATTCTCTTTGCATTGCATTGTCACCTTTCCTAGCTCATTCTTAACAAAAGTATAATATAATTTGTGCTTCATTACATAATTTCAAATAGCAATCATGAAGTGATTTACATTAAAAATTTTCTACCCAATGCCCTATATGGCACTATCCCATATGTTCATAATCAATGTTGTATTTTATGATGATGAATTCTCATACACGATCAGAGCTCCTTCAGATATAGAATATTCGGCACCTTGGTTGTTCTAATTAAATAATATATATGCTTAATTTGTGAGAGAAATAAATAATTTTAAATTAATGTAAATAGATTACCCTACATATAAATATTTTATCTCCTATATAATCATTTCAACCCATAAATAAATATTTTATCCCATATATAATTATTTTAACCTATATATAAACCCTTTATCTTATATATAATCATTTCAATCCATATATACACAATATGCCATATATATAATTATTTCATTTCATATATATGCACTTTACCTATATATAATCATTTCAACATATGTATAAACTTTAAACTCATATATAACTATTTCAACTAATATTTAAATATTTTACTTCAAAATAAATAATTTGTCCTATATATAATCATTTCAATTGCAACATGAATACCTTATTCAATATATAACAATGTACAAATAATTAAAATAATATATATCCCTCTGTCTACAAGAATTGTATCTATATGGCATATACAATATATTTTAAAATAATAAAAGATTATGTACTCATCATCATATACAAAAATGACATTAAAAATTAAAGTACGAATATATATCTTCAAAAAATAAGTCCAATTATACTATCATAGATAGAAAATCTCATAAAGAGACACAAAAAAACCTTCAAAAACTCACACAAGGTACACATGAAAATGAAATGAATATAGAAATAATTCAAAAGCAAAGAAACATAAGAGAAAATAAAACATAAGATAAACAAAAACTTCATTTCACTCATCATATTTTTCGAGTGGCAATATACTTTGAGTTGCATGTGCTATCCTCTGTTGTAAAATTCATGATTTCAACAATCATCTCAATCACAATTTTTTCAAAATACGATGGATATTGCACATACAATGAAAGTCAATGTTACCACTAGATTGTAACAAGTGTCTTCTACGTACATGGAATGATATATTTCATAATCATTAATAAATGATTCAAGCTTTATTTCATGCAAATCTTATTGAAGACTGAATCTCAAGATGATGACATTAACAAACTCAAAATATGAGTGTCCTCTTCAAAATGCGCAACAACAAACAAATTCTTCATGCTCAAAATGGTGTGATGACAGTTTCTAACATGCAAGAAGATGAACAATAGCTTAATGCCTTATAAATATCATCAAAACTCATCCTAAAAATCTATCAAAGCCCTCCCAAAATTATTCTCTCTCAGACCAGCAGTAAAAAAGAAACTCTAAAACACTAAGCACCATTAGTGCCATTAAAACTATGTCTGAATATCCCTGTAAATGACGTCAAAACTTAACTTGTAATGGCATCAAAATCCACTCCAAATTTCGCCAAAAACATCATTACTTCTTTCACTCTCCATTTATCAATGAAAGAAAAGCTTTATTAATATGCATAGGAGCAATAAGGTAATTTCACTTTCTTTCGTACCTTCCATGTGTGTAGAAACTTTTTGAAGGGGCAAATGCACTAACAAAGGTTGACATAAGGGTTGATTGGCAAATTGAAAAAAAAAAGGGGCCGATCACAAAATTAAAAAAAAAATTAAAATTTAAAAAAAAAATTTCTAATAAATAATATTTTATCTATTGATAATTACTCTTTTAAAATCTATTTTCGTTCAAATAAACATTAGAAATATACCACTTTTAATTAGTTTTAAAAATAGATAAAAAAAAAATTTACATCCTTTCATTTATTTTTGAATAACTAAATAATTTTTAAGTTAAAAAAAAAATCAAACAACCTCCTCCTCCACCTTGCGTAATCATTGTCGAAGATTAAATGGTGTTTGCTTCCAAACAAAAGCGAGATGAAGCACTCGCATGGCCCGATTCCTATTCACATCCTAAACATGGTGCTGCCATGATTAGGGTTAGCATGTGTTCAACATGGCAGGGTGACCTTGCTGCTCCTTTGTAGGGCTTGTTAACTGCTCAGTCTGACCCGGCCCGTTGAGTCATCCTCCGGCCTAGTGGTTGTTTAGAGTTTGAATAGACTCGATCAAAAGCCTGACCCAGCCCGAAATGTTCATAGTAGAAATTTGGGCCAGGGCTCGCCCAAGAGCGGCCCGTTGACAGTTGCTGCAGCATCTGACATGGTTCCGCACGCCGCACCACGTAACCCAACCTTCTAAGGGGACAAGCCCCTGCTTGAGCATGCTTTTTCTCATTGGGCATTGCGATCCACAACTAGAGGATTGTCATCGGGTCTAGACGGCCCGAACAAGCCCGAAAAAAGCATTTGCTGAAAATGCAATGGCAGTTCAGCCTTGGCTCCGGCTCCGGTCAAGTCGTATGTACTTGTAGTCACCTAAGTGCTCATGAGGCCACTTGCTACAATGAAGTTTTTTAGTTTCTGTCCTCGTTTTTGTGTTGGTGAGAATTTCTGAATGCACAATTAGGGATTTGAATTCCGGGGTAAAAACTCCACGGAAGACCTTCTCTTGCTTTCATGCTGATTATTGTCCAAGCAAAAGCTAGAGTCCACAAAGTGACAACCATAACTGGCTGATCAGACTTACCTCACTAATCAGTGAACTAAGAAGTGTAATGTGATAATCTCTTGCTCGTCATGTGTTGAATTTCGGGAAATCATAACATTTTGATTTAAAATTATATTTCAAAGTTAAAAATATATTTTTATTTAATTTTATTAATTTAATTTAGATTTAATGATCAAGTTTCTAATGTTATATCATTATGATCTGGATTCGAAATCTTGATTTAGCGATTTATTTTTTATATTTTAAATAATTTCTTATCAAAAAATGTATTTAATAATTTTAATATATACATATATATAATTATTTTTTATTTTTTATAAATTTTATGATATTTTAAAATCTAGAGTCAAAATATAGTAAGAAATTAATAAATTATTTGGGAAATCCTACTTATTGATTTCGGGAAATATATTCAAAAATTATAACTTAAAATCTTTCTCTAATATGAAACATTAAGTTACTGATTTTCACAAATTTGGGGTTAGAAATAATTCAAACTTGCGAGGGCTGATCTGGAAAAAAAATCAAAAGGGAGCAACCCCAACCCAGCTTTTTGTCCCACTAATCACCGTAGAGTGCCACCAATAAATGCTAAATTCACTCCCCAATCTTCCAAATATACCTCAATGAAACAAAAGAGTAGAAGTTATAAAAGGACGGGTATAAATAACTAAGTACAACTCTGTTACCATAAAGCAAGTCACACAACCATATCTGCTGATTACTAGTAAACCACATACTAATTCGAAAAAAATATTTAATTAATTAACAAAATTTCACAAAAAACCGCCGCCGCTACAAAACCGGCCTAGTTGCTCGGCCCACAGCGAACGGCGAATCTCTCAGATCGCCCGAAGCGGTTCTATGGGGAACAAATCGCCGATGTCCTCAAAAAAATCGTCCGCCTGGGAACTGGAGGAGCCGAACTCAGGCAACGAGCCGTCGAAGCCGCCGATGGAGCCAAAGCCAAAACCCATCAGGTTCGAGTCGTCGAAAATCCTCGGCTCCGCTGCTTCGAAAAAATCGCCGTACAACGGCACGTCCTCGAACGGCATGAACTCTGCCAAATCCTCCAGTATCCGCAACTCCTTACCACCTTCGTCCTCAACCAAAATGGACGGCTTCTGTCCGATCTGGTGCTTCTCGGGGACATCTTTCGAGTATCCACGAAGAACCGACGTCGGTGAGGAGACCGCGTGGGACTCCTCGCCGGAATCATATCCGTCGGATGGCGATGGCGACGCCGAAACTTTCACCTTCGTCTCCCACAAGGGGAAGTTGGTAGTAGCGTCGGGGCCACGGAGCTGGACGGCTGCGGAATCGTAGACCATGGCGGCCTCCTCCGCGGTGTCAAAGGTCCCGAGCCAGACCCTGACTCTCCTCGACGGATCCCGAATCTCAGCGGCGAACTTCCCCCACGGCCGCCGCCGCACACCACGGTACCTAATCGCACCACCTCTCGCCATGACCTTCGCCGGCGCCGGCAACGCCTTCTTCTTGGAGACCTTCCCCTGCTTCGCGGGGACGAGGCGGATCTCGTGGACGAAGCGGCGCACCCGGCAGAGGGGTACCAGGGAGAGGTCTTCGTCCTCGTCGCTGGAGGAGTCAGTGGCATCATAATCGTCGGAGAAGATCCTCACCGTCCTCGGCCACGGCGGTGGCGCCCCGGCTTTAGGCCTCGCAGGAGGCAGAGGCTTGGAGACGACGGTGACGTGATCTCGGGTGCGCATTTGCTATGGTATTGAGACGAAGGATGGATTCGTGGATATTCAGAAAAGCAAGGAGTTTATGAAAAAAAAAAAAAAGACGGAGAAGATGAAGAAGACGAAGAAGAATGGTTTCAGGCGGAGGTGTGGACTATGGGGAAGAGGTAGACCCGGTTGGTTTTATAGGATCCGAAAAGCCAAATCGGCATGGCCCGAAACCCGATACCCATCTTTAATGTTTTTCTAAATTTTCAATTTTTGATATTTTTCAGGCTTCCTATTCTACCCTTGAGGTTGGGATTTTTATTTGTATTTTATTATTATTTTTTGTTTCCTAATATCTTGGGGTGGCAAGGCCGGAGATTCCGGCGAGGGCCGCCGCGTCCAGTTGGAGTAACCGACAGCTGACGGTGGACAAGCAGGGGGCGTCACGTGAGCGTGGATGAGGTTTGCTGGCGGTCAAATCCTTGAATTGGATGACCACGTGGCTGAGAGTTGATCTTATCTTTTGTTGAGAAATTTTAATTTTTAGATTTTACTGAAACCGAAAACAATTCGAATATAATTTTTCCATGCAAATTTGTTAGTTCTGGAGATTCTGGATATGCATCCCGGCAAAATGTTGAAAAATGCATATTTACCCTCGACATTTTTTAAATTTGTTACGCAAGTTTGGGATATTCAAGTAGACAGCTTGGCACCACCCATATTGGCTGTGTGTCTGGCTTGAATTTGCACCAAGTAAATACATCTTTAGGTTTAGATGAAGCCTTTTTTATGATCCGGGTCAGACAATATCAATGGACGGCTTCAATTTTTGTCGTGGATGGATGAATTTATGTTGCAATGGAAGAAACATGTTAATCTGCTCTGTGCATTTTTAGCACTGTCGTTAATACAGTTTGATTTGGTAGGTCAATTAACGGGGACGTGATGATTTGATGAGTGAATTCAATGCCTAGGTTTTATTTGAATTTATGTTATTTTTAAACTTTTTCGGATGACAATTATTTTTTCAATAACTAAAATTTATTATCAAAATTTTGTTTAAGTAAAATTTAAACTCATTATTTTTTACACATGTGAACATTAGTATAATCACTAAATTAATATTTAAAGTGTATGAATGATAATTATTATTATTGTTACAAAGAAAACATTACTCTTTAAAAAATATATATATCATTATGAACTAAATGTAATCATCGTAATTTTGGTATGATTTTGATTTTGCTCGGCTAAAGAGAGATTAAGTAATATACGGAGTTGATTATCATCCGGGGGAATGAATTTGATTTTCAATTATTTAATTTGTTTTAATCGGCTTTATTTCGGGGGCGGCGAAATCCTTGTTGAACAGTTTTCTCTTTTTATATTAAAAAAATAATTTTTTTTTTTTTTTTTTTTTTAGTCTTTGCTCTAATGTTGAGACACGCGAAAAATCCTAATTTGATTGTTTTTCTAAATTCCGAATGGTATTATTGATCGTGGTCTTAGACAATTTAGAATATCAAAGTTTATGCGTATTTATTTTATAGGAAAAATTAAATCATGTAAATTGAAATTTTGAAAAGAAATTAGACTTTTTATCTAGGAAATTGTAATTTTTGAAAAAATAAATTCTTAATTTCAAGAATTTTGATTTCTGATTAAAATGGCTAAAAATTAAAATGCAAGAAATATTTTCCAAGTCACATAAATCACACATAACCTAATTAATTTCTAAATTTTTAATATTTAAAAATTCCTAATATTTAATTATTATAATATTTTAGATATTGAAAGTATTTTTTATATTTAATCATGAATTTTAATAGCTAAGATATTCTGAATATTAAAAGTATTTAAATAATTAATTTTGAATTTTTAATAATTAAAGCGTTTTAGATATTTAAGGTATTTTTAAATATAAAAAAATTTAGTATTTAACCCCGATTCACTTGAATATTTCAAAATCTAAAAATTGAAATTCCTGAAACTAAACAAAAAATTTGAAAAACCCTAAAATTAAACATGCAAAAAATTTTCAGTTTTCAAAATTCTTAAATACTGAAAAGCCTAATTTTTAAGACACAGATGTATAGCAAAGCGAACAAATCGAAATTTCATGTTGGTGTTATCTTAAAACCAGTGTTGCATTGGATCTGAGAACTGTAAACAAGACGCGTCTCTTAATGTTTGTTTAATTGAGGAACAGGGCGTCAAAAAATTCCAGAGGAGCTACTGCCGGTTGCTCACCTAATAATTTCTCCTCCCCGAATTTTAATAGAAACACATAAACATCTCTACCTTCTTGCTACTTATCTATAATTTTTCTGGAATCTGAAGATTATTTTCAGAAAGTATTATATATTATATATATATATATATATATATATTCACGAACTCTATTAAAATTACATGTACGTCCCTATTATTTTCTATTTACATCAAGCTTTTGAGTCTTAAGTTATCACCCTCCATTCTTTCTCTAAAATATTTATAAATAAATCCTCAATTAAATTTTAAACTATAATTTACATATTTGTACATTTACAATATATTTTTATTTATAAATAAATCTAAATTTTAATTTTTTAAAAAAATAAAAATTTATAGAAAAGGACCTTAAATGTTTAAAATTTTTTATAAATAAATTCTCCGTAAAAATTTAAATTATCAGTTTAATATTCATACATTTACAAATAGACTCCTCACATATTTTTATTTATAAATAAGTCTAAATTTTATTATTTTTAATAAAATTTCACAATATTAAAGGTTTTAATACTTAAAATTTTAAATTACAAGACTAATATTTATACATTTATAAATAAACTAATTAAATATTTTTATTTGTAAATACAAACTTTCTCATTTTTAAAATAAAATTTTACAAAAAAGATATTGAAGGTTTCAAAACTTAAAATTTCAAATTATAAGTTTAATATTTGTACATTTACAAATAGACTTCTTAAATATTTTTTATTCATAAATAAATCCAAATTTTTATTATTTTTAAATAAAATTTTACAAAAAAAGATATTAAAAGTTTTAAAACTTAAATTTTTAAATTACAAGTTTAATATTTATACATTTATAAATAAACCTCTTGAATATTTTTATTTATAAATAAGTTTGAATTTTCTCATTTTTAAAATAAAATTTTACAAAAAAGACATTGACAGGTTTTTAAACTTAAATTTTAAATTAAACTTTAATATTTGACTATTTACAAATCGACCCCTACATATTTTTATTTATAATCATGTTCCAAGTTTGATCATTGTGTTAAATAAAAAGTTTATGAAAAAGGACATGAAGGTTTTTTAAAACTTAAAATTTACAAATGTTATGAAAAAGACATTGAAAGTGTGTTAACAGTGGAAATTTTAAATGCAGAAGTGTAAGATGGGGATATGGATAAAGTAAAGGGCGGGAAGAGGGGGAGGGATAAAGGGATGACTGCGAAATTAAAAAATTATTGGGAGAATCTAGCGGTGAAATAGACAAAGATGAAACGGATGTAATTTAAAACGTGTAACGCGTAAAAACCGGGGATAGCGTTGTCAGACAAAGTTTAGGGTTAAAAAATAAAATTTGAACTTATTTATAAATAAAAATATCGATGAGGTCTATTTATAAATATAAATATTAAACTTGCAATTGAAAATTTTAAGTTTTCAAAACTTTGATGTTTTTCTTGTAAATTTTTTTTTAAAATGATAAAATTTGAACTTATTTATAAATAAAAATATTCAAGGAGTCTATTAATAAAGATACAAATAGTAAACTTGTAGTTTAAAATTTTAAATTTTAAAACCTTCAATATATTTTTTTTAAAATTTTATTTAAAAATAATAAAATTTGGACTCATTTATAAATAAAAATATTTAAGGTGCCTATTTATTAATATACAAATATTAAACTTGTAATTTAAAATTTTAAGTTTTAAAACCTTCAATATCTTTTTTATAAAATATTATTTAAAAATTATAAAAGTTAAACTTATTTATAAATAAAAATATTCAATGGGTCTATTTGTAAATATATAAATATTAAACTTGTAATTTAAATTTTAAAGTTTTAAAATCTTCAATATCTTTCTTATAAAATTTTATTTTAAAAATGATAGAGTTTAGACTTATTTATAAATAAAAATATTCAAAGGGTCTATTTGTATATGTACAAATATTAAACTTGTATTTTAAAATTTTAAGTTTTCAAACCTTCAATATTGTAAAATTTTATTAAAAAATAATAAAATTCAGACTTATTTATAAATAATAATATTCGATGAGTCTAAATGTACAAATATTAAATTTGAAATTTAAAATTTTAAGTTTCAAAACCTTCAATATTGTAAAATTTTTATTAAGAAAAGTTAAAATTTGGACTTATTTATAAATAAAAAAATTCAAGAGGTCTATTTATAAAAATATGAATATTAAACTTGTAATTTAATTTTTTATGGAGGGTTTATTTGTAAAAAAATTAAAATATTTAAGGTCTTTTTGTAAATTTTTATTTAAAAATACTAAATTTGGGCTTATTTATAAATAAAAATATTCAATGGGTTTATTTGTAAATGTGTAAATTTGAAAATTATAATTTAAAATTTAACTGAGAGTTTATTTATGAATATTTGGGAGAAAGAGTGAAGGATGAGAAATTAAGAATTTTAAAGAATTTAGTTATAAAAATATAAATGGTAAAAGTGATATTTTTGAAAAAAAATTAATTAAATAACAATCAGGGAGTTGTAGGTAATAAATTTAAAAGGAGATGGTGTACATAAATACTGAAATTGCTCGGGGTTTTTAGTAAATAAAGTAAATCTTGGGGGTTGTAGGTAAAAAACCTAAGAATAAAAATCCTTTTCTAAAATTTGAACCTAGGTCAATGACTTGGGTAAAAGGCTTCAACTAACTAGACTAACTTACAATTATAAAATAAAAATAATATAAATTTAAGTTAGAAATTAAATTTCAAGTCAAGATGTTATATGTTAGATTAATCTTGATTTACACATAGTTCTATGAAATCTAAAGATAACCTCCAAAAACTTCTCAAAAGAAATATTCATAAAAAATTTTGTTACCAATGTCAAGCAAACATTAATGAAAATGAATTATAGTAATTTCACCTCTATCATTATTTTTTGGTAAAAGCTTTTAAGGATTGGACTAACATAGGCAGAGAGGAGAGCATTGAAGGAGACAATGGAGTGGAGGAAATGACGATAATGTGATTGAGCATGGGGGCCATGCTGTTGGAGAAGATGAGCAAGGAAAGGAGGTACATTCGAGAATGCAGGGGCATAGGAGGGAGTGAACGCCATCAAAGTGGTGGAGAATAAGTCCAATAAATATAACATAATAAGCTGAATATTAGATTATTTTAAAAATCTAATATAATGGATATGAATATTTTTACAATTATATAATATATTTATTCAATTAGATAGTATAAAATTAGTTCATTATATCTGACATTAAAAATATGTTGTTGGCTTTTTTTAATATTGCAAAAAGAAAAAAAGAGATTTTTAAGAGGTATACACACACACATATATATAAATATAAAACACATGGATGTATTTATAATTTTAATAAATATTATATCAGGACATATATGAAATAAAATTTAAAATTTTAAGATCCTATTTGATTTGGGTTAGGATCAGGGTCACCCATTTCCTAATCAGACTAATATTCAAATACCAAAAAATTAGTTAGACTATCATTATATAATTTACTTCACTTCAAATAAAAAAAGTAAATTTCCATCCTACTCTTATCTCTTAACTTTACTCATTTTTAATTTTATTTTGAATCAATATATTTACCCTTATTGCGAGTTGTCCTCTCTCGTTGTCTAGCATGAACATTGCCTTGATCTTTTACAACTCCACTATGCAATACTAGAACTGGCCTATTCTCAAGCTTAGAATATAGCTCCGATTTGGACTCCCTTAGCCTATTCATAGATATACTCATCGCTTGTCCTTCTCCCAAAGTCATCCACCTTGAGCATCGCCCGATCCCCTATGAGGCCACTACGAGCCTTCAGATCTGGCTTGTTTTCGAGCTTGGAAGCTAGCTCTGACATCGACCCTAGCTCCGTCACTTGGACATCGTCATCCACTCCAAACCTGCTTGGCTTGAGCCTGACTTAGTCAATCGTCGCACTACCACCAGCTCTCTATGTTGCTGTCTATGTCTCTCTCTCTCTCTCGCACCCCCCCCCCCTCCCCCAAACCCCCATAAAGCACTGCCACCACCTTTGCGTTACCGTCTGTCCACCTTTGTGTCGAATCCATCGCTTCTCCAAGCTATCCTTCTTCACATTCTCCTTCAATTTTGATGGCTTTCAATCTTGCTCTAGCAAGTGGTCTCATTGATCTAGGATTTGGTTGGAGCAGATGATTGGCCATGGCTTCAAAGTGGATACTTTAGGAGCTTAAGTTATCCAAAAAGATCCCCACATCCTAGAGTGTCAATACCTCTAATCTTAGATGATAACGATTTCTCTTCTTTGCAATTTTTCGTGTTTGTTTGGCATGTCAATTTTTTTTTGTACAGACATAGCTCCTCTTGAAAATTTCTTTTGCTCTTATTCATATCTAGTTAATTTATAACCTTTATGTTAATAGTTTGAATGCTTGGCTAAATTATGTCAATGAATACTATCAGCTATGTTGATACTTCAATTATAGAAGGTTTGATGATTACAATGTTTGATAAGGTGTGTTATGTTACTTGATATATTTACTTAGGCCAATCTATGAATTGGAACTCAATATGAGAAGTTGTTGCAAATTGCTTTTAAGTTTCAATTAGCTACCTAAGGTAATTAAAAGTCTTCCTTGAAACTAATTATTGGGATGGGTTCTTTGATATAGACTGAAAGAGAATATTTTTTTAAAAAAAATGGACCTCCTTTATTGATATTTTAAAGGGTGATTTCTCAAGATTTTACTCTGGGATCCAACATTATTATAGAGCTGACTGTTCATTTTGCATATAGGTATTGGACTATTATACACAGTATTTACCCAAACCGTTGAGCTACTTCTTCCGGATCTACCTTATCATTATTCAATGGTTCGAAGTTTGAGAGTCACTAGTGAGAACTATTTTTTATTAGTTTAATAGTTTATCTATCATCTTTTTGATTTAAAATTATTTATTTTTTGCTTGTTGCTTTGTTTGTAAATGTGGATCTATTTGCCCTTTTTTTTTATGCGAATATTGGATGTCGAAATGGTTTCTAAGTAATTGGTAGTGTCCTCTTATTTTCTTATTTTTCACATATATTAATTGCCTTGTGGATTTAGTGCTTGTATAGGGTTTAGGATTTAGGATTTTAGTGCTTGTGGATTTAGTGCTTGTATATTTCTGAACTATGCCTCTTTTAGATATTATGTACATATCTATGGAGCTTTTGCTACTATGATCATTTATTTATTATCCTTGTGCTCTTGTTTGTAGGCATTAACCCCAATTGAAGTTGCGTTATTTAGTCGTTTCTTGGACAAGCAAAGGTTAGTCTAATACTTTTGATATATGTTTGTATTTAGTGAATGCATCGGTTTATTCTTGAATATATTCTATGAATTTCTCAATATTTTGCAGACCATATTCTGTGAATGATCTTTTTTTATATTGTCCTTACTTAAACCCTACCTGTAATATTGTTTTTGGCAACAAAATGACATGAATTACAATGTTAATTGTTATTTCTTTTATTGTTCTATTTGATCAATATTTTAGTACAAGTATTGATACTCATATTCCACCCATTCAGCAAAGTCCATGAATACAATGTAAGGAAAAGTCAAGTCAACATGTTGATTTGTTAGGAGACTGACGATGATTCCGAAATTGGAGCATGAAAGATGACACCTTACTCATTAAATCACCAATGTCTAAGT
Source organism: Trichopus zeylanicus subsp. travancoricus (assembly GCA_005019695.1). NCBI lineage: Eukaryota > Viridiplantae > Streptophyta > Magnoliopsida > Dioscoreales > Dioscoreaceae > Trichopus > Trichopus zeylanicus. Next base: position 196,681 of record RXID01010958.1, on the reverse strand, counting down.
ATGTTGATGGCAAAAACAAGGGTGGAAATTTTAGCAAATAATTATGGAATAAAGTTTTCTACAGCTTCAACGAAATATTTGTCGTATTACGTGATGTTGAGCAAATAAAGAATAGATGAAAAAGATTAAAAGAAAGGTATAGCGAATTTTAATTTATGAGGAATAAAGGCAGATGGACTTGGGACTGTGACAACCACAGGCCAATGCCAAGAGATCCTGAAGTAGAGTTTTTCATAGTAACTCTAACCTACTCAAATGCCAGGAAAATCATATCACATGTCATTACTAATATACTTTTTTTTTCTCTTGTAGCATAATCTGTAATACAAAAATATATGGAACAATGGTTTTCCTCAATTTTTCAATGTAGAAATAATAGTGAGGAGCTTAATTGCATTAGGAAGGTGGATGCAAACATCAAGAACAACAGTTAAAGTAACACCGACATTGCAAGAGGATCAAGTTTGAGCGACTCACCAAACAAGCAAAATACTGATGTCGATGAGGATACAAGCAACCTTTCCATTCAAAGGAACTTGCTTCAAAGTGAGGGTCACATTTTCGAGGCTCATGGAAAATGCTCTCTTGAAGCATTGGATGACAACAATGGGAAAAATAGCAGGAGATGTAGCGAAGAGCTCGTGAGAATTATTGAGAGCAAGCCTAGACAATATGCCAATCAGGAGAAGTTGGACATGTGGATAGATATCATGGGGAGAAAGTATGATATTTTAGATGATATAGTTTTTAAAGGTGGCCACCATAGAGAGGAACAGAATAAAAGTAACTCTAAGAAGGATAAGTATTTGGACAAGTTATTTCATCTTAGTTTTTTGTCTGGCCCTAACAGATTAAAATATGCCAAAAGTTTAAAGGACTCGTGGCAACCGGAGTACTTTTTGTAAGAGGAGGATTTAGATGGACTAATATTATTAGTCACCTTATGAGTAAGTGAATTCAATGCAAAACATTAAGTAGAGGCTGGTAGATTAGGTGAATCATCCACTATGTGCTAATAATGGGAGAATACATCTATAGTAGATCAAACCAACCTACTCAATAACTTCACAAATCGGATGAGTCTGGATAGTTGACCAGGTGTTTAGCCATGCTCGATGATAGTCCCTCTTCGCCAAGGTGATTTGTTTTTTTATTTTTGATCTACTTCTTTCTTGTTGCCATTATTGCATCTAATTTACAAAATTCACCATTTCAAGAATCATTAGGTAGGATCTATTCATCTTGTGAAACTCTTTATATGTGACATGATATGAAAGCATAGACATGACCTATCAATTAACATAACTTATCTCTGTGTAACATGTGATTTCCTTGAAGCTATTTCACGTGTGATTTGCCATGTCCATGAGTTTCTATGTAGCATGTGAGTTTCTACATTGATTTTCAAAAAACACTATTGTCATTCATGTGACCCTCTGGCCCTCAGCATAAAGAGATACCAAGGGGGTGCATTCGTTTGCACACATAGAAAGTTATTCCGCATCTAGGAACCTACTAATCACTCTTCTTTTTTCCATTTTGATGCAGAAAAATGTGGGAGTTAGTAGCTACTTAACCTAGTATTGATGCTATAGCATTTCTCATTCGAGTATGAACATAGTAGTTGCTTATATTTAGTGTAATTTTTCAATCATCTTACCTAATGTGTGATCCATGTATATCCTTGGACATGTACTACTATGTATTGACTTGTCATACCCCTACTACTTTTTTACTCATGCATATGGATGTATTTATTTTAGTTGAACTTATGTGGAATCCATGCCTTAGTTGTAGTAGTAAAGTTGCATGTTTTATTGTTTCACTGGCAAGTGTTCCATTAGTGGATGCTATGCTGAAATGTTTTTATTTTTGTAGCCAAAAAATACCTAATGTGTGAGACATTATCAATGATGAAGAGCTAAAAATAGAGAGTATGTTGGAATATATCATATTACATCAATTACAAGGCCCCCCACACCATACTAGAAGACCACTCATTTTTTGAATAATCGACCTTTCAGCAGAATGGAGACTATGTATAATTTACTTGGTAACGAGGAGTAGTATTTTTTCTTGTTTAGAGTTGTACCACAAGTGTTTCTACACCTTACTAAAATGATACTTAAACGGAGGAGGATTGTGTCTAGGCATCATGTATCAGCTGAAGAACAAGTAGAAAATTTTCTTTTCTCGGTAGTTTGTAAGGCATCTAATAGAGATGTGCAACTATTCTTCCAACACTTTACGAAGATAATCAGTAGGTACTTTAATATTATATTGTAAGGTATTCTCTCACTTAAAAATGAGTACATACAATTGTCCCTTGATGACACTCTAGTCCATCTGGTGGTTCAGAATGGAAGAGGAATGTATCCTTACTTCAAAGTGAGAAAATAAGATACGAAATTCTCAAAACAATGATGACTTTAAATTCTGAGTAATTGAATTGCTTAATTTTAGGATGCACTCCGTGTAATAGCCGACACATCTATACTAGTGGTTGTGAATCAAAAAATGCAGCTTTCTTTCGAAATAGAAATGGTTTGCTTACTTAAAATCTTATGACATCTATTTCTTTTTATTTGAAATTTTTGTACAATTATAGCAGTTGGGAGGGATTTGCGATAGATACACAAGTTTTACTAGAATATTTGGCACAAGGTGATTTCTCGGCCCCCAAAGGTTTAACTTGTGCTTATCTTTATATTATCCATGAATTAAAAAATTATTAATGCTAATGATAGTTTTTTCAGGTAAATACTATATTGTGGATGCCGATTATACCAACATTAGCCGGTTTCTCATGCCATATCAAAATGAGTGGTATCACATTAGATAGTTTGACCCCAGTTGAGTGTGATACCAAAATCTAAAGGAAAGATTTAACCATGTGCACACTAGTTTAAGAAATTATATCAAGAGAATATTTGGTGTATTTAAAAATTGATTCCAAATATTTCGTAAAATATAACCATATTCTTATGATACACAATGTATACTAGTGGTAGCTTGTGTTGTGTTGCACAATTTTAGATGTAGAAATTATAGGGAGGATTAGTTGTTCTGAGAAAATTAGGCTAACAGATGAGCTAAGGATAACAAGGAACAAGATATAAAAATTTATTATGAAATAACAAAACCTATCATTCATAGTTACAACATGAAATTCGAAGGCGAGATATTCTTCGAAAGCAAATTACTACAGTTTTATGGGCTGCATGAGTGATTGATTTGCATTTTTTTAGACAATTTTTTAAGTACCTATTATCTGATTTCAATTTTACAAAATTAACAATTACTATCTATTTCAACTGGTTATTATTTATTATTATATTTTAGTTACTTATTATAATATTATCAATGATAATTTCTATTTTGATTTAATTGCAAAGAATAATGAAGAGGTACCAGAAGTCTGTCTATACTGTGTTCATTAGATGTCGACCGGAACTGTATGAGACATGGAAGGATTGTCATGCACAAGTTATTTGTTACCTAGGAGTCTGCTTTAAAAAAAACCATGATTGGAATAAAGGAGCAGCGACTTTCAATTCCTATTTCGAAATATGACTGTCCGATAAAGATAGTGCATTTTCGTTTGGTATTCCTAGTACTTGTATAGACAACGACCAGCCAGTGGACATGACCCCCTGTTGTTGTGCCTAATGGTAGTCTATGGTATTCGTCGTATATTTGTATATGTACGACTATTTTCTTTTTACTTATCATCTGGCATCTTTGTTAAATTTTAACCGATTTATGATATTAATGATATTTATGTTGTCCATTGGAGACCCTTCGCGTGAGCTCTCCAGCACGAGGGATTGGGATTTGGATTTAGGGGAATTAGGGTTTTGCAAAGCGAACTTGGGTTTTGGAGAGGGATGGAAGCTTTGACCGCCACGATCTCCTGCCTTTCCCTCGTCCGCCACAAAGAGCACATCATCCGTTTCGGGCCTTAACTCTACTCCCATTCCAGATCACCTTGGGCGTGGAGCACAAACATCTATAAACTCAATTGTAATATATTTAAGCATAAAATGATCCAAATATTTTTTTCTCAATTTTTTAATGAGAATAATATCTAAACATAAAAAATATAAATAAATTATCATTTTATATTTTAACATTAATTTTGATTTTGACTTTTATTTTAATATGTTATTAAATGGGCCCTTGAAATTCAAACGATATCGGATGAATTATGGATAAAATAAATGAAAAAATCATTCAACATCAAAAACTTGTTCTCGAGGTATGATTAATTTGGTATTAGCGCCAACATTTTGAGTATCAAAAAATATTCATCAATATGAAATATCCACACGTGAAAATTTCTGTAAAATAATATTTGTAAATTATAATTCTCAAAAAAAAAAAGTTGGGATTGCGACTTGTCTCGGGATTTGCACTAATAAATATCAAATGATTCTCTCGGGACATGGCAGCCAACTGTCTCGCGGCCAGGGCATAAAACTAATTAATCAAATTACATCTTAGAAAATAAGATCCCGGTGCAGAAAAGAAAAGATGGGAGAAAAAACAATGGCCTTTCGGACGCAACCCACTGATTCTGATTCATCATCAATAATAATAATAATATACTTCGCTCCATTTAGTAAACAATCAGGTGTGCGACTAATTAGTTAATCAAATTTAATCAGGCATAATTAGTTAAATATCTGCTAATTAAGTTGATTTCTCTATATTTGTCTATTTATATATATTATTTTTAAATAGTTAAGTGCTTAAAATTATTACTTTTATATATGTTTTGCTAAACTCATTTAATTTTTTATTAAAAGTAATTTATAAATATTTGTAATAAAAAGATGTTTAATACGGAAGGAAAATATGCAACATGCATAATAAGACAAGTTGGTTGATAACATTTTTTCCGCATGTAGGGATCAAATATTGCAAAACAAAAATTATTACAAAAAATAAATTTCATTTTTGGCATTTTACGGCTATTACTTCCATGAGTTGTGGGAATCAAACCGTTTTAAAGCAGCGTCATATTTACAAAATTTTGTGTTTTAAAGAGGTAAAACTAGAGATGTCAAAACAGATTATTAGCCCATGGATCCGCTCGGCATGATTTATTATAGATTGTATTTAGCACGATTTAAAATCTAGGTATTTAAACCATGTTTGATGTCTCGCTCGTGGTTCGCAGGTCAGACATGACCCACAATACAATTGAATTGGGCACAACACGACACGCGGGTTGGTGTGGCCCGACTCATGAATTTTTTTTTTTTAAAATAAAAAAGCCTTGCCTTGTAAAGCCAAGTCGTAAAGCCTTAGGGGGAAGTGTTTAACCAGAGGCTTGAAGCCTTGCAAGTTTCGACAACTTCCTGCAACCATTCCATTTTTTTTTAAAAAATAAATATATTATATATGTAATAATAAAATAAAATTTTAAATAATAAAAAAAATTATAAAATATTTTAAAATAGCTTTTTTTTCATGATTTTACAAAAATACTCTTTCCAATAGCTATTTTTTAAAAGCATTTTGGATATTTTATATCTCAAAATTCTTATAAATATCCCCCTCATATCACTCATTTCTCCGCACAACTCATAATTTTCTTCCTTCTCTTATACTCTCTCAACTCTCAAGTCTTTAATATCTAATTTAGATTGCAAGTTTTAACAATCCAATTTTCAATTCTTTGGTTCTTCAGTTCTTCAGTTTTTCAAATTGACATACTTAAAATCAAGTTTTTTTAAAATTTTTTCTCATAATTTTCTTAATAATGGCAAGTTCATCTTTCAATCCCTTTGTTTTTTTGAGGATGAATATCAATTTTTAGATTCTTAACCGAAAGTTAATATCTATATCGGCCAACATTCTTCAAGACAAAATAATCGAAAATCTAGAAGAAAAAGGACTAGTGATGTTTGGACACATTGTGGATTGAAAGTGAGGAAAAAGCTGTTTATAAAAAAAAAGCAAGAATCAACTAGATACTAAAATGCTCATCAAACCAATCATTTTTGAAAGCACATCTAATTTTATTTAAAAAGGGAGCATGACTTGACTTAAACATAATTTTCTTTTACAACTAATTCTTTTTCTAGTTCACTTTGCATTCATAAATTTTCAAAAAAAAGAGAGAAATTAGTTAAATGTATGATTTGGGATGAATAACTATTTTTTTAGAGAATTTTAAAATGAAAGAGGTATTTCAAGAAGTAAATCTGCTCTTTCAAAAAATATTCAGAATACTGCTAGAAACAATGTAGTGAAGATCTTTACTACCAAAAAATTTTAATTAATTTTTTTTGCAGGTTATAATAAGATAATTACTCTCACATCTGATTGCCGAAGTGTGAATTATAGTGCTTCTTATATTTGCATTACTACTCATTTATATTGATGATTCATGAATATTACATAAATGAATTATTAGCTTCAAACTTTTAGAATATCCTCATAATACAACTAACATTGTCAATGATATTGTTCAAACTAAAGTTTTAAATCTCAGCTAAAACTGAAACGTTTTGGTCGAAACGTTTCAGTTTCGGCCAATGGCGAAACATTTTGTCAAAATTAGTTTCAGTTTAGGGTTAGGGTTTTGCAGCGGTGGTGAGTGCAGCGAGCTCGCGTGGCGAGAGCGTGCAGCGAGCTCGCACGGGGAGATTGTGCTGCGAGCTTGCGCAAGGAGATTGCGCAACTGTCGCCGGCCTCGTGCTCGCGCCCTCGCCAGCCTTGCACTAGCGCCCGAGTCCTCGCCGGTATCAAGCAAAGGCCGGTGCGAGGGCACGGGCTTGATGCCGAAGAGGGCTTGGGCGCGGGCGCGAAGCTAGCGAGGGTGCGGGTGAGGCGCGGGTGTGGGCGCCAGAGGGTGCAGGTGGGGCTCGTCGGCGAGGGTGCGGGTGCGAGCTTGCACATGCACCCATGCCTCATCCGCACCCTCGTCAGCGAGCCCGCACCGACACTTGCGCCCAAACTCGCGCCCTCTGGCTCCCACACCCGTGCCCTCGCGTCCGCGCTCGAGCCTTGGCCGGCCTCGCGCTCGCACTCGAGCCCTTGCACTGGTCTCTGGCGCCCACACTCGCGAGCTGACCAGCCTAGCACCCACGCTCGCACCCTCGTGCCCGCCTGACGGCTGCGACCGCGCCTCGCGCCTCATGCCAGCACCCCCTCCCCTGTGCCCTCGCGGGCCGTGCGCCAGTGCCAGTGCCCTCGTCAGGGTCACGCCTCATCGACCGCATGCCCACACCTACGCCTTGGCCAAGATTGCACCTCGTCGGCCGTGCGCCAACGCTTGCGCCCTCGCCGTCCTCTTTAATTGGCAGTTGAGTGAACAGTAAAATCCACAAGACTATTCGCGTTTATCCATTTTCACCTTTTCATGCATGTACATGGTCGCTCTATTAAAAGCAAAAACAAAAAAAAATTGTATTGGTCAATGTTCCACCCCCATGTCAACACACAATTAATAATTAAAAAATCTTTTGACCAAGACCATGCATGGTTGTTTCAAAATTTTTTTAAAATATTATAATATTTTTAATTTAAAGTTAAAAAATAATTTAAATTAAATTAAATTTTGTTCAAAATATAATTAATAAATAAAAAAATATTTTGGTCAAAACCAAAATAGAAATGATTTTTTTGACCAAAATGTGTCAATTTTTCTGAGTGTCAAAACCGTTTTTAAAATCGAAATTCAAAATAGAATCAAGTAGGGATTTATAGGCAAAAAAATCTCTTAGTTAATTAAATGTAATTGTTATCTCTAAATTTAAAGGTTGACTTATCCATTAAGTGATTAAGTATAAAAATTAATTAAAATTATATTTACTATTATGATAAAATTATTAATAATTATTTAAAATTTTTTGAAAATTTTTAAAAAAATTTATCATCTTTTTAATTTGAAGTCAAAGTACAGTTAAAATATAATCAAACTCTAGTCTACACGTAATTAATAATTAAAATTATTTTTATGAAACTGAAATGACCGAAACTGAAATTGAAACGACCAAAACGTATCGGTTTCGTTAGGTGCTGAAACCGAAACCGAAACCAAAACTTAAAACCTAGGTTCAAACTATTTTTTAGTATAGTATTTAAGGTAAAATATTTAGCATTATTTTAGATAATGTAGTAATAATAATATTGTTGATGATATGTTTAAATGTCAATTGCCTATTTTATTGAATGGTAGATTATTTTATATTCGTTGCAGATAGTATATATTTAATTTAGTTGTTCAAGATGGACTTAAATTTGAATATCTATATTTTTAAATTAAAAAACTTAGAAATTTATGCAAATATATTAGATATAGTCCTTGTCTTGCTTAAGATTTTAAAACTTTATATAAATAATTTCAAAATTCACATAAAAAAACTTTATGTTAATACTAAAAATAAGTGGAATACTGCTTATAAGTTATTAAAATCTTGTTATAATCATAAAGAGGCCCTTACTCTTTTTTGTACATAATATATGAGTGATTGTCTGTTATTGGATGGTATGTAAATTATTTATGTTATTATGAAAATATTTTTATGTTGTAACTAAACTCTTTCAGATAATTATTATCCTACAACTTATTTGCTATTTAATATATTTATGCTTATTTCTTCTATTTTCAAAAAATATAGATCACTTTTTGAATTTGCAGAAGTTGTTCCTCCAATGGAAGTAAAGTTTGAAAAATATTTTGAAACTAACAATCATGTATTTTCTCTTACTACCATATTAGATCCACAAGTTAAGCTTTCAGGCTTTGAAATATTAGTTGATGATTATTATGATAATATGTATTTTTTTATAAATATAACAGGATATAAATAATATGTTAAGAATTATTATATGATATGTATAATATTTATCAAACATGATAGGTAGTTCATCTCATTTTGCTCCATCAGAATATGCCATAAACCATTCCAAATCAAAATTTTACATGTTTCCTATTTTGTAAAGAAAGAAACAAAGATCAATTTCGACTTCTTCCTCATATAATGAAGTGGCTTTATATGAAAGTCAAAATGTGGACTTTTGATTGATAAAAATACTGAAAAATTTAATATATTATCATGGTGAAAAGCACATACAAGTAGATATCTAATGCTTTTCATCATGGCCCATGATTTATTAACTGTTTTATTATCTACAATTATATCAAAATCTTGTTTCAGTGAAGAAAAAAAGAGTATTAAATGATAAAAGAACTCGATTAACACCTGAAGCTTTAGAGGTATGCATCTGCGTGAAATATTAGTATGATGCTGAAAAGGAATTCAAGGATTTGGTGAAAGTTCAACTGATGAAGAGACTCAAAAAGTTAAAGAAATAGAATATACTAATCCTAAAGGTTGAGCTTGATTTTTAAAGAATTATAATAGTAAGTTAGAAATATATAGGTACATATTATTATATTTTAAATTATTTTATATATTTTTTGTTGAATTATCTTACTAACTTGAGCGTAGAAGTGAGGTCACCAAATGTGACCTCTCGCCTTAGTGATTTTTTCTTACAGGTTTTAAACATTGATATAGATTTTTCACAGGGTTAAGCGTGATTTTTGAAAAATTATAATAATAAGTTAGAAATATACAAGTATGCATTATTATATTTTAAATTATTTTTTATATTTTTGTTGAATTATTTTACTGACTTAAGCGTCGAAGTGGGATCAGTGAGTGTGATCTTGTACCTTGGTGATCTTTGGTTTGCAGGCTGTAAACGATGATGCATATTTTTTACATCTCAAATATAGGTAAATATAATACTGATAAATCAATTTAAATCTACACAATTTTTTTTAAATTTAAATTTTATTTTTTCCATTTTTTAAAGGTATTTGCAAATTTTTTTAAAAATATTTATTGCTAAGATATCTCAAATATAAGTAAGTATCATACTCATAAATCAATTTAAATATGCATATTTTAAAATTTTTTAAATTTTATATTTATAGATATTTTTAAATTTTTATTCATTTTTTCAGATTTATTAGATATTTACAAATTTTTTTTATTTTTAAAAAATCTTCTTAACCAAAATTTAAACCCATGTTTCTAGAATAAAAAATAAAAAAATTTAACCAACTAAACTACAATCTATTATTTATTTTTTATAATTTATATATTTTTATTTATATATCTTAAAAATCGGGTCCATGCATAATACCAAGGTTTTAAATATTGGTCGAAACCGAACCGTTTCGGCTGGCGCCGAAACGGATCAGCCGAATTTGTTTCGGTTTTAGGGTTTTTGATGGCGGTGAGCGTAGAGCGAGCACGGAGAGTGGGGCTCGCGCGGGGGGAGCGTGCCGCTAGCTCGCGTGGGAAGAGCCCGGCGAGATCGCGCGGTGAGATCACGTGGGCAAAGCGCGCGGCGAGCTTGCGCAGCTGTCGTCGCCCTCATGCTCGCGCCCTCACATCAGCCTTTGGCGGGCGCCCATGCACTCATGGTCGCCAGAGGCCGGCGCAAGGGCGCGGGCTCGATGCCGACGAGGGTGCGGGCTCGATGCCGGCAAGGGTGCGGGCTTGAGCTCGCTAGCGTGTGGGAGCAGGTGCGGGCTCGCTGACGCAAGGGCGCGAGTGCCCGCGCCTGCCCTTGCCGGCCTCACACCCCTGCGCTCGCGCCCTTGCCTGCACTTGAGCCAGCCTCGCTCGTGCCCTTGTTGGCTGTGCGCTAGGGTCTGCGCCCTCGCTGGGGCCACACCTCGCCGCCCGCACGCTAGCCCCTACGCACTCGCATAGTTGAGCCGCTCTACTGTTCACGTACATGCAAGTATAATGGAATGCATAGTTGTTCCACTGAAAGTAAAATATCGGTCCCACCCCTATGACCGTAATTTCCCCTGAACACTTCATACATTGTGATATTTATTTTTTTATAGGTTATTAGACCACTTTTACTATGTGTTGTCAATGATAGTTATCATTTTCATTTTGGACTTTCAATATATGGTTATACTCAAAATTTTAAATTTCGACCGAAACCGAACCGTTCTGGTCAAAACTTATACTTCAGAACCGCTACTACGAAATCGCGCAAAGTTATTTGTTATGGATTGTATCTCTATAAATGCTCATCCGGATAGTTCAGGGGCTGAATTTGTAATTTTACACCCGGATATTTCAAACTCAACTAATGATGATGATGATGATGATGATCAGTTATATTATGTTATAATTAATATATTATGTATGTGTTAAGTACCTTTTAATGATAAGTTAAATTCGCTTATGTTTAATCATATTCATATTATTTCTCATATATTTTATTTTTTTATACAGTAATATATATTAAAGTAAACTATAGCAGTAATTAACTATCAAAATAAATTTTAATTAATTAAAATAATATTTAATATTATGGTATAATTAATTATAAATTTTTTCCTAATTTTTAATTTTTTTTAAATTTTTTTTTATAATTTTATCGTATTTTTAATTTGAAATCAAAGTAAAGTCAAAATATAATCAAATTCTAGTAAACACACAATTGATAACTTTAAAAAAATTTTCGATCGAAATCGAAATAACCGAAACGATTCGAATATATCAATTTTATTAGATACCGAAATCAAAATTGAAATCAAATCGAAATTTAAAATCTTAGGTAATATGACCCACAGGCCTGTGGGCCATAATTATATCTAACGCCCAAAAAAATCTCATAAATAATATCAGACACGACTATTATTGTTTCGGAACATTTAGACGGCTTGATGTATCAGTCCGTTTGACATCCCTCGGTAAAACAACAAAATAAAAATTAAAGAAAAGGGGACAAATTTTGAGAACGGGATGTCCGGTAGCTGTCTCGCGAGTCCGGAGGTGCGAGTGACTGGGATGGAGACGGTGGGGCCCGCAACAGTTAATGACCTTATGCTACTTGAACTGACATGTGTCCGTTCGTCATATTTTCGTGTATATGTTCCTCGTGTGTGACTGACGTGTCAGTTTCCCGTCTTTGAGATAAACCGGCCCTGGTCAGTTTCTCGCCGCAGAGAGTGAATTTCATCGCGTTTCGCAGAATCGAAACTCATCGCGTAAAACGGGGCGCGATGATTTTCAGTTGCACAGGGTGCTATCGAATCCGCACACACTCAAGACCCATTTGGTTCCTGTCTAATTTATCAAGTGCAAAGATCATGATCCCAGATAGTTTTGCTGCAAGTCTCTTGGGGCCGTTTGGTTCCAAAAAACAATAGTTAAATTTTGATAATTTGTTTTTTGAATAGACTTTTTTTTAAAAAAAAAAATTAATCATTGAGTTATATTTTAGAATAATTTAAAAAATTGTTTTCATTTTGAGTATAATATCCTTTTTAGTAAAAAAATATAGTCAAAAGAATAGTTTTGATATTTCACAATATATCCAATTTAGAATGAGAGGAGACTTAGTTTATCCAATTTTATGATTGAATTGCGGTTGAATTTAGTTCTTTTTGCACCAAACAATCCCTTATTATTTTCGCCAGAATAGTTACGATCGCTTTTCTTTTACTATAATATTCAAAATCAATTAGTAGGTGAAAAGCAAAAGCAGTAAAAATAGAATTACACTAATAAATCAAATACAAGTATAACAGACTCATGAAAACACAATAATGACAACATGCGGAGTAAGCAGAAAGTCAATGTAAAAACTAATGGACCCAAAATAACAGTAAAAAATTCAACTCAAATATAATATATACGAAAAATTACAAAACACTAATTATATATATATATATATAGCGTATCCATATTTAATATCAATATGACAAATGATTCCCACCTTCACCGATTTAAATTTGAAAAACTTTTCAAAATTAAATTTATTATATCATTTCTCTCTTAGTTTATAAGAAAAAAAATTATGTAGTAAATTATTGAATTCTCTAACAGTAATTATTGCCATGTCCAAATCAATCACAATAAAAAAATTAAAAGGTAGATGTAAGAAATTGACATTAAATTCTTTATATCATTGAATACCTAATATTTATATAGTGTTGAGATGATTTGACAAATTCAAAATTCCTTAATTGGGTCGAAGGACTCGCCTAATCTTCGATAATTAATTATTAAAAACTATTTTCTAGAGAATAAAAATCTTTGGCCACTTAGATTGTCCACCAAGCTAAGTTATGATAAGTCCACCAAGCTATGATAACCTTTTAAAATAGACTCAATTTTAGATTTCAGTCGACTTCATCGTCGATTGATTTGAGTTGGTATATTATTAGGACTGAATCAAGCTTGTGCTTTTTGCCACAGCTATCGCTCATCAGTTATTATCACGTAGTCATTCATCGTAGGAAATATGATTCAAACGATTATTATTTCCGCAACACATAATTAAATGACCTTGTTGTATAGGATGATTATTTTATCAATTTTGTATTAAAGAATTATGGCATTTTTTCAAATAAAAGCAAAATATTATTTTTAAATTAAGACAACAAAGTTTTTAATTGTTTTTACAGCTCAAAGCTCTTCAAGACATTAAAGTCCTACAAGATATTAATAAGGATAAGATTCAATGATTCCCTCATTATTAACGTGGATTTATGTCATTAGATATGTAGGTCTCCGAAGGTACAAAAAAATCCATGCAACCCGATTCTTTATTAATGCACAATCTTGTGTTCGAGGTACCAAGAGCTCAAAACATTTCTGCACCTCAACACTTCAACAAAACAGAAAAAAAAAAAAAAAAATTCTGCGGCAGAAGGTATGGATACTCATAAACCTAGCTAATGACACCATTTTAGAACTTTAATTAGCCTTTTTGGCATAAAAATTTTGGGTCTAAGACGATTTAGAGACAAAAAGATGGAAACCCTAGACAAGGGCAACCAAGCCACTGGGGTTTGCCCACGTGTGTCCCAGACAATGGCCACGAAAGCACCCGCAGAGGTTGCTTATCTTTGTGAAACCCTAGGCCCCTGTCATCGATGCGAGACAAGCCCTAAAGCCACAAAGCCACCACATTATCGCAAAACAAGCCGAACTGCCAAAGAGCCTGGTTTTCAGGGATCGGCTCACTCACTCGTGTGCACGATCCGACTCCTTCTTCATGCCCCCCGCGTGCGACTCACGTGTCACGTGAGACATTAGGGCATGGACCTATATATACTAAAATTAGGGCTTGGGATTAAAAATAGCTGCATAATATATATTTAATTTTAATGAAATCACTGATTGAATTTGTCGTTGGCTTGCAAGTGTTCAAGATGGGTCTCATATGCAATGCATGAGTTTTTGTCTGCCTCTGAAGTTACGAAGAGGCCATTGCATTCGCCAGACAGGCATGAGGAATTTAGGTGTTCATTCTTTTTTAAAAACCTTGTTATCTATTTTTAATTATATCTTGCTTTGGAGTATTTATATGTTATTAATTAGCATGTAGCATCATCGTCTTAGTGCATAAGTATGGCTTTTCAGTCAAAAAAGATAGGAAAATATAAATATCTTCGAAGTTCAAACTGAGTTGCTTCTTTCATTTTTTTACAAATTTTTGAAACACAAGTAGTGTTTGGAGGCATGATAATGACATATACATAAAAATTGAATCAAGTCATCAAAACAATTGAAAAATTTTAAGCTAATAAAATATAGGACAATCCATTATTAAGTCAATAATAATTGATCAAATCAATATCTTAAAAATAAACCAAAACGTTTCAGTGAGTACTTTTAGTTTCAATTTTTTAAAATATAAGACACAAAAGATACTATTCCTAGTGATCAAGTTGACTTGAGGTCAAATCTCACCTTTCATAATTTTTTTTTCATATTTTAAGCAATTTTTACTAAAAAATATATATATAAATTTCAAAAAACATATGTATATAAATTTTTTTTCTCATTTTAAAATTTTTTAAAATATTTTTAAATCTAAAACTAAATTTTGATTAAAAAAATAAAATAAAATTATTTGATCGAAACCGAAATAAATTGGTTTAGAATGAAATGGACTAAAAGAACTGAAACTAATCGATTTTGATATTTAAAACTTTGAGTTAAATATTTAATAGAGACTAATTGATTGTACGTGATGACTCAACAAGACTATTACCAACCTAGTTAAATCAATGGCCAAGGGATTGAAATTCAGAGCAAGCAACACATAAATTACAGTGGCAGTTCATATCATCAACAAATATTGGCATGTGATGTGGAAAGAAATTTAAACAAAAAAGGGGCAAAAAACTTAATGGGGTGGTGGATGGAGGTGGAATAATTCTCGTTTCGCCTGGGTCCAAACACGCGTAATCTTTTGACCTAATTAACTTCAGAAAATGACCTATTGCAAACAAATGCAAATTAAGCATGGATTGGTGAAAGCCCCATCCGTTTCTGTGCACCACTCCACTCTTTCTCCACTCACTCTGATGCTTTTTTTTTTTTTTTTTTGATATAGTTTTTCTTTCTCACAATTATTTTCATAAAAAAATAAATAAATAATTCGAAAATTACATATTCTAATCGCTAAAAACTTATATTGTACTTGCCATTCGCCTCTGTCGTGATCTCTTTGCTGAAGTGTTGCTTTTCTAATGCCAAATAGGATAAAAATGTCCTTGCCACCTTATTGCTATATATAAAAAGGGGTATTTTGGATTTTTTTAATAGAGAGAAAGAAATCCCAATGACACACAAATAAGGACTTATTTGGTAACGAATTAAAGTCAATATCAAAATTAAAACTAGTGAATCACTTTTATAAATTAATATTTTTTTATTTAAATTGACCTTATAATAATTTAAAATTAATTTTTTATAATAATTTAATTTAATAACACTGTAAAATAATTAATATTAATTTTTTTAGAAAAAATTAAAATCACCCCTAACCCTAACCCTGATCCATTACCAAATGAGGTACAAATGAATATTCCATAGGATACATACTTAATATTTTTCTCTGATATATATAAAGGGAAGGTATAAAATCTTTTCTAAAAAATTTTAACCATTCATTCGTCAATATTTAAATCATCTTATTTATCTTAAAATTAATGTACATAATACAAGATAAATAAAAAAAATAATTTTTTTATAAATCCTAAATTCTAAAATTCTTTAATCTAAATACTAAACCTTGAATTTATATTCTAAATCCTAAATTTTGAATCTTAAAATTATACAATCGTAAATCCTAAATTATCATGAGATTATTTCTAAGCATGTCAATTAATTTATTAATTAATAGGATGAAAAGTCAAGCTCCTCTTAAAATAATTTTATTCTTTTTCTCTCTCTCGATATATAAATATAGAAAACAATGATTTGGTTCTATATTTGGTTGGTTTCTCATATTTTCCGCTATAACTCTTTTATTTTCGTTATGCATGATTGTTGATGGAGTCTGGTTTAAAGTTGACCTGATTTAGTCGATCTTTTGAGATATGAATTTGTTAGATTGGCTCATGATGCAATCTATAAGATAGAGGATGAGGAGGAGGATCATTGAGAGCTCTCCAATGGCAATCCCTTCAATGTTCAAATCAACCAGCTATTAAGTCCACTAAATTGTCATGCCTTGTAATTCTTCACAATCTTTTGGGAATCGAGCTATACCTCATCCAATCATATAAAATTATTAGGATTTGTGTATTTTTGAGTCATCATCTATGAGTTGTCCTCTTGCTCAGAGTGGTATACAGGGATGCTGACATGTGTCTATCACAATTCAGCATCAAATCTGGGTTCCTGTCTTTTTGATTTTTGTGATTGGAATCATATGCCATGCAAGGAATATCTAATGGTCAATCTACCCTATATAAATCCTTGGTTGCCTTCTGCCCCTACTTTTGGCTTCCTATTTTCTTGTCTTTCCCCTTTTTTGTGCTCTATTACCTTGCTTTCTTGCTCTCGGTACTAATTGCTATCCCAACTTCATCTTCCTCTACTAGCGATGTTGCTTTTACACCAAAGACAATGACATCGCCTACCTCAACCATTGTGGTCACATGTCCACCACCCAATGCATCGGTTGTCATGATGCACCTAAATATATACCCCACGGTGAATATTGGAGTTGTTAGTGCAACTTTCCCTACTTCCACCGAGGCCCATAGTTGGAGAAAATCTCCTTTTGCCCTCCTTAATTTAGTAACCTAGATACACTTGTTATGCCTGATAATTTCTTGGTGCTCATGATAAATATGATAGCTTCATGGCTTTTTACCTCGGACACTCATGTTCTAAAAACTCAGATTAGGAACATGATAATTTTGGCTTAATTATTGACACTCTATTTTTCCTTTTTCTTTAGTATAGGTTGACAAAATTAAGTGATGATTTGGTTTTCCTAATTATGATAGGAGTGACCAAGCCTAAGAATTTGCAAGGCACCTCTTTACTTTGAATTAGATTGTCTCTATAACCTCACCCAATGTTTATAGGCTCTTAGTCTCTTGAGATTAGGATGTAGAGTAAGTTAGATTAGTCCTTGAAGGGCCAAAATGAACTCTTTAGTTTGTTCACAAATTATTGATTTGGTATTACTTATTACTTATACTTTTCCTATACAAGCTTGAGCATAGTATTTTTCATGTATGCCACTCTTCGGGAGCATGCACCTACTCCTTAGAGGGCTCCATAGCCTCTAAGGAAAGAGAAGAACACTCATTGGATTCTACTAGGTTGAGTTCTAGGTTGATTCTGCTACTGCCTCTTACACCCAAGAGAGGAAGTGAGGAGACAAGATGATGGGAGTCACTCAATAAGGTGAGTAGAAGAAAAAGTCCACTCCTCACCTAGCTTTCTAGGCTTGTCATACCATTGAGGCCATTGAGATCCTCATGATGTTTGCTCTAGTTGCTCCTTCAGAGATCACTCTCACCAACCTAGGTACAGAGATGACTAATTTATCTTTATCACTATCTCCCCCTTAATGCAAGAATCCAACAATTGAGATATCAGAAGATTGATGATAGGGGAAGAAGCCATTTACTATAGGTAGTATGGTAGAGTATTTTGAGTCAAATAAATGTCTGGACACGAACTTTGTCATAGCTTAACTTTAGAATGAAGAACCTTTTCTCCTGGGCATCAAGGCTTGTGGGGTGTAAGTATTTTCCTTCTTTAATTTTTCCTTTTCTTATACTTATCTTGATGTTTTTCTCTAACTCCTAGTCTAGTTGTAGGTGATGGAGGATTTCCACCATATGGGGAAGAGGTTTTACTCCTCACAGAAGTTGGCTGTGATACAAAACTCCAAGATTGCCATCACAGAATGCAATTTAGGGCTCCTTCAATCTCAGCTGAAGATCCTCAAACTTGAGACAAGAAAAGCCAATTTGCTAAGATCTAGGTGAAGGTTGACAAGAATAATGCTAAAGATATAAGGAAAATGATTGAAGATGTGCAAAAGACCATCAAAGTAGTGAGAAAAGTGGTCGAATATATATAGAAGGTTTCCGATGACACTTAGGATGAGGCCCAGTGGCAAATGGAGGAGGTCAAGACTTAAATGACACTAAGCACCAAAAGGATTGGGAGCATGCCCCATCACCTACCTCCAGAATGAGGGATTCCACCGCCTTCTCGAATAGATTAAGTCTTTGGAGTGAAAGTGAATTAGACACCTAAGTGTGGGGATGAATCAGATTTTAGAGAAAACAATAGTATTTTTTAAGGTTCTTGAGTAAGACTATGATTAATCTAATAGAAAAAGTAATTTTAAGCCAAATGCAAATAATTACAAGTATAAGCAATATAGAGCAATGTAAACCAAGGTAAGAATGCACTGTAATATAAAGTGATTCGGATGCCAACCGCTCCTACTCCACTATCCTTACCTTGCTCTTAAGGGCTTTAATCCTTTACTAGTATAACATTTCATTGGTGCAGTCACTCTGTATACTAGCCTTTGCTCTAACCAATAAGACTAACTCCAAACTGAAGCTTTACTCTCTTTACACCTCCAAATAGTTTTGGAGTGTTTATAATTGATTTTGGAAGAAGAAAAACACTAAAATATCACATTATAAGATCACTCAATGTGAGAATAAGGGACTTAAAGATTTGAAAATTAAAGTACAAGGATTAGAACTTTTGGAGGCTAGAGGGCTTTTAGGAACTTATTATCTTAGAGAGAGGTAGCTCAAGAATGTGTAAAAGTTATGAAAAAAACAAGTTTCAAGCCCTTAAATACTAGTTAGTGAGAACACTAGTTGTTGAACTGTGCTTTGCCGTGTTTGGGTTTGAATTGTACTAGTTCAGATGTCCGAAACGTCCCAATGGTCAAATTCTTACTAGTCATTGAAGCTAATGTCACAACTTCGGACCCTCAATCATAGTATTCAGATGTCTTAACCATATGATTTTAGACGTCTAATTAACTCATTGGGCGATCGAACCTTGAGTATGAATTTTCTTAGAAGTTATAGCTTCCAAACTTCAGGTGTCCGAACCTTCAGTTCGGATGTCCAAAGTTATCAGTTATTTAAAGAGCTATTTTTGCAATGCTTGGGCATCTAAACTATAGGGATCGGACATCTGAAGTTAACAGAATAATTTTTATTTTTGCTGTAATTATAGTTTTCATGCTTTACACCATCTCAAGCTAACCTTGGATTGAAAGGTAAGCTAGTGAAGGCATTCCAAGGTAGGTTGAGTGTTAGCCAATACTCTAAGTCACAAATTCAGGTAACAAATCTTCGACTTAAAGGCAATACAAAAACTAAACCTATTGAGTCTTCTCTTAAGCTTTCTTCTAGCCAATCTTCATTCCTTCAAGATCCATATGTTGATCCACCATCATGCCTCGTCTTTAATGGTATCTATATGTTCATCTATACTTGAGACTTCTAAATGGACTTGATCTTTATTATGGGTTTGACTTAATTGCTAGCTACACAAAGTTTAAAAAATAAATCAAATACATAGTTTGTTCATCATCCAAACTATAAAAGACAATAATTTTTCCCTTTTTGATAATGACAAATCATTACAATTTTTTAAAAAAACATAATCTAGTTTACATATGTAAGCTCCCTCTTATTAATACATTTATCAACATTGCTAACATCAATAATATTTGCTCACATCAAACTAGATCAACAAATTTCAATGTCACATTAATAGTAGTTGCTTCCCCTTATTTATGTAGTCTTTTTCTCCCCCTTTTGACATTAACAAAAAGGTTAATGCATAATCCAAAAGCAGCAACACAAAGGTAGAATGTGGAAGGATAAGAAAAGGCTTGAGAAATATTTATAAGGCACAATCCATAATGATTATTACAAAAAACTGCCTTTTGGTCAAGCATGTAATTTGTAGTCAATGTCCTTGGTAATGTGCGTAGCTTGTAATTGGACTCCTCGATCAAATGTATAGCTTATAACCAGAATTATTTTGTTCAAACATGAAGCTTGTAACTGAACTCCTTGGTCAAATACATAATTTGAACTTGACTTCTTTTGGCCCATGCAAAACACAACTTTTAAAGAAGCAAATGCATCATAAATTTTTTATTGATAAAAACCATTTTAAGTTGTCTACATGCTAGGTACAGAGCCATCATGGAGTCCTTGGCTTTCATACTTTCCATTGCTTGTACATACATTAGTAGCAAGTTGTTGTAGACTTTTAGCTTTCTAGCTTTTCTTTTAGAAATTCTGAGCTCAGACTTTAGAAGTTTGGTCGGGTTTGCTTTCAGCTTCAGTACTTTCCCTAGATTTTTATCCATCAAAAAAGTTGAATTGTTATTTCAAGGGTTTATACTTTAGCTTTGTAGTACCTCTATCATGGGGGCCTTTCCTTTTTTGCTCAATTTTTCCTCAAGGTAGGTTGTGTCACACCTTCCCACCAAGCCTTGGTCTCCCTATTCTATGCCATTCTTGGTTGGGAACATCATCACCAAATGGAATGTAAGCACTACTGCTTATAGATGACTAAGGACAAGGTGTCCCAGTATGGCATTGTAGTTGACTGAATCTAAACCATAACAAACTTCATTGGGACAATTACATCTTTGGTTGATAATGTCAAAGGGACTCATTGAAGTAGGTTGATAATATCAAAGGGACTCATTGAATTTATTATGAACCCTACGAGGGTTCCCCAATATTATTTCAACTTTTGCTTAGTTTTCATTTGGTAGTAGGCTCATGTGAACATAATGTTGGCAAAGTATTCAGTGTCCTCCCTGATCTATTGCATAACATAGCCATCAATGATAGCATATATTATCAAGACATTATTGTGAGGAACTGAAATGTCATCTAGATATTTAGTTGAGAATGTGATATCTTTGGGGTTTGCTTCCCAACGTTAGCACTTTGCTTCCTCTTGCCCTTCAGTGGTAGTTTGACATTTTTTTGAAGCCGCTGAGATACCACTTTGTCGTGGTGGCCTGGTAAGATCATGTTTAGGTGTCATTTCACCGACAGGTTGTGGATCTCAGAGATTAAGTTCCTATGGGGAATGTTTGCCTATGAGGTTTTAGAGCTCATAGCTAGTTGAGCCTTTGGGGGTCTTCTTTCTGGCATCCCTCCTAATGACTTGCCTTAAATGACCTTTCTTGATTAGTTTCTCAATTTTATCCCTTAGATGTTGACATTCCTTATTGTCATGGCCCTAATATCTAATGTAACGATAATATTTTATTGTATTTAATTGTCTTTATCTTAACGAGAGGAGTGGACACCTCAAGTACTTTCTATGTTCTATTTGTGATAGCAATATAGTTTGGAAGTTGTTTAGGGGTGTATATGTCTAGAAGTCACCTTTGCACTCCTTATGCTTGATGCATTACCTTTTAGGCTCAGTATATTTCACCCCCTTAAGCTCCTTCTTCAACTTGCTACTCCTTCCAACTCTCTTTTTTGTAGACATTATCTCCTCAACATATATGTGTTCTCTCACTTAGTAAATTAACTCTGTCAATGTCCTCAAGGGCTGATGAGTGATCTCGTAAGCCACCTTGTTTTGTTGGATCTCATTATTAGCCTCTGCGAGAACAATGAAATTATCTAGCTTAGTTACTACTAACCTTGCTGTATTGAATTGAACAAAATATTCCCTTAGCGATTCGCCCTCTTTCTGTTTTATAGATAGAAGTGTCGACATGTCTTTTCTTTGAGGCCTAGTGAAATAAAGTACTAGATAAACTTGTCAGCCAAATTGCCAAAACAGTATACCGAGCCATTTAATAGTTTGATATATCACACTTTAGCAGGGCCTTGTAGGTCATAGGAAATATCTTGCACATTGTTGAGCCCCACACACCTTGGAGCATCATGACGTCTCTAAAAGAGTTAATGTGGTCCATAAGATCTTTGGTGTCATCATACACTTCAAAAGGCAATTGGCATAATTTAGGTTGTAGCAACTCAAATTCTATTTTTGGTGGGAGAGGTGAGTTATACCTAGATTGGTATGATAATGGGACTTCAAGAGCCTTCCTTCTAGGTACTGATACTTCGGTCTCTATATAACTTCATTTATCACCCTGAGCTAATACTAGGCTAAACAAGGTGTGATAGGGGGCTTCATTTGCAGGGTCATAAATAGGATCTGAATGCTTTGGTTTCCCATGGATGCCTGATAAGAGAGTGGACCCTTAGTGGACTATCTCTGATGGTGCCCGCGTTTTTGCACTTGGCTAGCTAGTTGGTGGCCGCTAGGTCCGTGGGAGTAAGAGGCCCCTAGGTACTAAGACACCATATAGACATGTTGGAATTGAGTCTAATTTTGCAATTGTTAAGCCTAGAGGATGGTTTTGCATTTCCTAAGTATGGGAGTTGAGTCAAATGTTGAACGGTGGGCACCATGTTATGAAGATCTTGCCAATTGATTGTGTTTACTGAGTTTGCTATAGGTATGTCATGTACTGGGGCGAGCGGAGCATTTCATGGCTTGATTATGTGGCTTACCTAGTACTCCAGCGGATGTGTTGTGGGACTCAGCCAACATAAGTGTGTCTTGTGCCTTAGCTTAGTTTCTCGAGGTCATTGCTTTTGATGGCTTTGGATTGGTCACTAGATGCCCGGAGATCTTTTAGATCGATGATAGGGTGACAAAGCAGTTTTTATTAAAAATACCACTGTTGATGGAGTTTAATATACTATTAGCATAGTTCATTTGAGTCCTTGAGATTTAAATATGCCAGATCGGCCTACGACGCGATCTGTAGGAGAGATGATGGTGAGCAGGATTGTCACAAGTTCTCCAATAGCAGTCCCTTTGTTGCTCAAGTTAGCCACTTATTGGAAAAGAGATTATATGTAGGATTTTTATAGAAAAATAGCCTAGTCTCATACCTTGATGGACTTTTCTTTTTATACCTAATCTCAATTGTTGATTTTCTTGACCTTAATCATGATTCTTGTCTCCAATTTCATGTCTCCATAGGTTGGGACAATGATCTAGCATTTCCCATATTTCTCAAAAATCTTAGCAATCTCGTAAGGTGCTTTCTGAGGTCTTTCTCAATCACGCTACTACAAATTATCACATGTTTCTTTGACCTTAGGAGGTTCCATCTTAAGGTTCATCTTGCTTAGTCTATGAGATACAAACCAAATTCCCTAGGGTCCAATAAAAAGTAACTCGAACTCAATGTTAGGACTGGTTTTAGCTTGATAAACTACTCCCTAATTCTTGCAACCAAGTAAGAGATTTGACATATCAACATCGAGTCCAATTATTATTCAAATTATCTACTTTATCTCGAAATTAGTGTATAAATAAAAGATTTCACTGGTTACTCATATTTTTTCACTATAACCCTTGAATATTACGCTACGTATGATTATGTAGCACAGACTATAATTGGTTTGGAACATCATGTCATCCACTCTAGGTGTATTAATAATTTTTTATACTTAGGCATTTATAGTATCATATGTAAAAGGTGTTGTTGGCGAGTTTTATCCTCATTACCATCATTGAGTTAGGTCCAACTTGCTTTAAGCCTCATTGATAGACTATATCCATCATAAGGTAGGGATATGAGAGGCCCAAGCTAAGTCCGGACTAACAAGAGTAAGACTGGGTTTGTTTATTCAGACTTGCCTAATACAGAATAACTTTCAACAGACATAATTTTCTTATCCAATATCATTTTTTTTTATCTTGTACTTCATATGAGATGTTAGTTTTTTATTCTTCTATAAATAGTTGGAGACGCATCTGGCTTTTCAAGCAATTTACTTGCTCGTGTCCGCACAAAGTAGACATTTTGGTAAAATTTGGATACTAGTTGTTAGGGTGAGCTTGGTATTAACTAGAGCAAGTCAAGTTCCACCCGAGTTGGCATAGAAGGCACAATCAATAATAGACTAGAGTCTGTTTGAATTGCATATACTATGATTAAATTTGATGAAAATTGAGTCATGATAAGAACAAATTTAATAATAAAAAATCAATTAAATAAGAGTAAATAATGATCACCACAGAAGGCGCGTTTGATAATAAATTAACCATATTTTTATGGAGAAAACAAGACTTAACCTTGTTAGTTATGGTATCGGCATCTTTTTGAGATTGTGGATTAGGGTGACTTTTGGACTATTTTTGATCTTGTTCAATTGTTCTAACTACGACAACTTGACAACATAAATTAATTGCTTAATAAAAAACCTAAGAATGGTCTAAGCATCATTAAACAGGACACTAATGGGTAGTGAGACATTTTCTACTTGAGAACGCGGTCATATCGCTTTTAGCAGTTCCGATTGATATTCCAAAATCAATAGATAAAAATTGGAAATCGCAAAAAAACGAAATAACAAAGGAAGGTGATAATCAAACCCTAAGACGACTGCTGCAACTTTGAATCTTAATCCCCAAGCGGCCAAAAAGAGAAAAGAAAGCGTGATGAATTGCAACGATCATGTGGGAGGCGGTGTAGCCAGAGCCATACTCGAGAGCCTTTTGTAATGTAACGATGGAGACACACCGGAAGGAGAAGACCATCAGGTCAACCAGTTTGAAAATTGCACAATAATTCGATACACTTGTTTCGATAGTATTACTGTTTCCGTAGCCAATGCTAGTACTTTCTGCATTAAAATACCAGAAACATTAGCTCCAGAACATATTTCTCAATGAGACGAAAGGCAATCTACCCAGTAAATCACCCGCACGTTTGCCCTTGCTTTAGGGGCCATTTGGATTGGTATAGCCACAAGAAAAATCACAATTATTAGCTAGCTGCTCGAGTACTAAGAGATACGGAATTTTAATAACATAAAAATTTTCCAATCTAAAACAGTCATGTTTGGATCCGAATCATTTCACTGCAAAAATTTAAAACATGTTTGGATAAGTAAAGAGTGAAGTAACCATCAACTACGGGCTCCCAATCCAAACAGGCCCTTAATTCTCTGTTGGTAAACATTATCTTTCTTAATATTTTGCTGTTTTTTTAACACAAGGGAGGAAAACATCCACTTATCATGCAAGTGAAACATAAATAGTTGCAGTGAGTTGTTCTTAGAATAATCTCCATAAATCAGTTGTGAACTGCACAAATAGACAAAAATGCCAAAAAAGTTCAGATCTAATTAAATGAAGAAGATAAATCTGCACCTAAAAGCTCTCAGGATAGAATCATAGATCCAACAGTACTACACCTACAATAATAATGGAAACCAAGGGAACTACCCGTGCAGCTAGAACTTGGAAGGGCAGCAATCAACAAATGGGTCCAAAACCTTGCACAAAATTTGATTCATCTGAAAGTGAAACTGAAGCGAAATCTACTCACCAATACTGCCTTCATCTGCACAATGCAAGGCAGGAACCATAATAACACCACCAGCTATATTTTCTGTAACAAATGAGGCCACATTGTAGCATCTCCAACTATTTTACAAACTCCTACCCAAACAAACAATGAACTGAAAAATATCACGTCTACAGACCTAAGAACAACTATTGAAGTTTATATAAATGAGCGATATTTCTTTGGACTGCAAAATGGTTGCTTGTAACTTGGATGATTATATGGACTATAAGAGCTCAATAGTTCAAATGTCAAGTTTCCATGCAAACAATCTAAATCAGAAACAAGTTTGTTCCTCCTTGGAGTGCATGATTGAGGCCTGCCTCAATTACCTGAAGCATAAGGTATACAGTTACTTCATTCTTATATATAACAACGAAGACACAACACGAAACTTGACAATTGAGAGGAAACAGCCCCGACCAGCCTCCACATTTCCACGACAGCTAACCCATTGCATACTTCTGGGTCCAGCTCCTGGCAGTGGTCTCGTACTTGGTCCTGTCAGTCTTGTACATGTGAGCGATTTCTGGAACCAGTGGATCATCAGGGTTTGGGTCCGTCAACAATGAGCAAATGGAAAGCAGCACCTGGAAATGGATGGAAGAATTTTCTGATATTTGCATCTAATCTTTACTCAATGATTGATATTGAATGGTTTCATACATGAATGTGTTTAAAGAACCTAAGTTTTGTGTGTGATGGAAACAATGCAAGGAAATTTGCGAAAGCAACAATCGATGTAATATTTACAATAGAACCACACTTCAAACTCATATGTTCATTTTAAGTCCTGAGGTGTTTTTTTTTTTTTTCCTTCGGTGAACAACTCTTGAGGTATTAATGATTCAAAACTTTATATTTCCAAATGTACACCAACTTACAGTGTTTGTTCTCAGTGTATGAACATGTGCCCCATGTAAGCTGACAGTTTCAAAGGGATATGACAATAGAATACTGGATTAACTAATTGATGTCAATGCTAGTGTTCACTGGCTAGCATTTGCTATTAAGCTTTTTTGGTAAGAGATTCATTATTTCAAAATCTGGAATGGAATCCTGAAAGCAAAGATCCAGGCTGGACTTGGCATAGGCTTTATTCACTATCAAGCATAAGTAGCAAATTGCAATTTGTTCAGTAAAGAAAATTCAGCTCTGATAACCCAAAAATATTAAACATTGCTTGGGGACTTGTTTCTTTGAAAATAGAGTAATTCGATAGATATTGGATAGAAGAGAAAATTGAGAAGAATATTCCTTGATGGCTAACGTGCTACAAAAAAAATAAAACATCTCCTAGAGTTGCTTTCTCATTACATTGAACATCACCTTTGATTCTTTCTTGACTTCACCTGATGGATCACTTCCCAGAACAAGATGGAAGAGCACCTCCAGAAGCCAATTCAGAATCATGGGGCTATAATAACAATTACTATTTTGTCGGATTGCTCAGATGGCTTGACAATAATGAAGGCAAGCCAGTTCAGACTGAAATATGGGACACTTGGGCCTATTACGAATATTTGTGAAAAAAAAAAAGAAACTGCTGTAAATTTTTTCCACAAGTTTTGGTCCAGAGTGTGACCCAATTCCCAAGACAAATCCATTTTAAAATTTCAAATTATGCGAAGTGTTAGTTACATTTTAGTAGAGTAATTGTCATTGATGTTGAAGAAGGTAATAATGGTTGTTCGTAATGGCGGCAGTCATTAATAATGTGGAGATGGCCTACAAGCTCCAATTATAGGAAAAATAAAATGAAGGTGAGAGATCTTCTTTAATTTCCTAGAATCACATGATTCAAAAGGAAATGTAGATAACAAAAGTGATACCAAACACCCAACTAGCAAAAAGATCTGACAAAAAACAAGCGTCATAACCCCCTCAATTCCTGCAGGAATTGGGGAGAATTGGGGGATCTGAACACGGTCTTACGCGGCTCATCTGCTTAAACTAGTTAAAAGATAGTTTTTTGCAAAATTTCAGGGCACATCCTATGGAATAACAACTGGAAATAGGAACTTTGACAGAAAAAGGACACACTGGCACAACATATCTAAAAACCAAATCATGATAAATATATCAGCCAAAATTACATAAAAAGTTAAGTGAAGTTTCTCTTGTCAATGTGATTGACAAAAATGGGCAGCAAAACCAACTATCATGAATTTTACTAAGTTAGGGTGTACAGCAGTTGCAGTAGCATATTAATCTAGTGGGAGTCCACCACAAAAAATGGCATAGTGAACAATGAACATGCACTTGTTATTTAAATTTCAACCCACTGTTGATCAAGTTTAGCTTTTTAAAATTAGTTTGGTGATTTGACAACATTGAAGATTCTATGATAAAGAAAGATGCACAGACTATCAAACTTAACAAACAACATATCTCAGAAAGAGATGCTTCCAAGAGTATCTTTCCCTTCCTTCTAGCATTACATCTTAAATTACTATTAGAACTTTAAATCCCACTTTTGATGATGGTGCATTTAACAAGGTAAGAAGTTAATGCATAACAAATTTCCTGGCCATCAGGTACCAAATTGGTTAATAGCGAAGAATAGTTGTGTTTTATGGCCGGCTCTAGTACAGATTTGACTATTGGTTTGCATGATAGCAACGATTTTTTAGCAGCACTTGCACCTAAACCCCAAATAAAACTGTCTATTGTACTTTTATTGATGATAAATTCCAAGATCCTCAAAAGAAAAACAATAACCTTGGAGATGGTTAATGCAGGGCTCCACTGTTCCTTCAATATGTCAAGACATATACTCCCATTGCTGTTGATATTGGGATGGAAGACTTTTGTCCTGAATGCTACCTGTGCAATCCACACACGGAACTCAAGAAAATAACTCATTTACCATGACAAATCAAATATATAACACATATGAATGGAAACCCTCCCACAGTTACTACTATCAGTAAAATCCAATTAGGAGAAAAATGCAAAACTACTGATCAACAAGGATCAGATGTAAATAACCATGAATAAAGCTAATACCAACTGCTTGTGCAGTTAGGGGATATAAAAGTCAAAGACTTAAACTGTTATTCTTTGACTGGAAAAAGACTTGTAATGTTATTATAATTCAAATAACAATAATGAAGGAAGACAAGTGATGTCAAAAATACCTTAGGGGGTTTAAATGGATAGTCAGGGGGAAAGTGAATTGTCACTAGAAAGACTCCTCCTGCATAAGGGCTATCAGGAGGACCCATAATTGTCGCTTGCCAGTGAAACATGTCTTCCGCCACAGGGCCTGTGAAGTTGTTACAAACATGCAAATACACATCACCCAAGAAATGGGGCACCAAAAATAGAAGATAATACCACTTCAAAACAACAACATCAGACATTACATGAAACATGTAAAATATAATACAATGTTTGATTCTTATCTCTTCACTCTTGTTGCCCAACAAAATTATAAGCATCAAGTAAGTTCATATCTTTAGGGAGCACCTTATGACTACCTTATCGAAAATAAGCACTCAATACAAATAAACAACAACCACAGGAAAAAAGTTCTCCAACAATTGAATTACACCATATTCTTCTCTTTTGAAGAACTTTATGAAGCAATGGTTCCATATCTTCAAACATTCAAAAGCCACATATAAACTTTAGATTAAGTTATCATAGAGTTAACTGCTAGAAACTCCATTCAAATTTCATCTAGTCAGGAACCAATTCAGACAATCAAATACAAAGATGTTATACGTGATTGCAACATTTACTCTTCACCGAATCCGGTACTCATCGGGACAGTCCAATAATACCAACCCAAGGAGGACCTCATGCACAGCTCAAAAATTGTACTGATAATTATGCCAACAGAAGGGTCTCAACTAAAATTCCTCACACAAATGGTCCTCGATTCATTAGAATGGAAAGCTAAAAGCCGACAGTTCCAAACCACGCTCTCAGAAATCATTAAAATCCTTGCGCAGAAAGCCATTTGATCTCAAAAAGAGATCAAAACTCGAAAACAGTCAAAATCTCTGCAACGGTAAAAGCAACAGATCCAGATCTGGTTTCACGCCACCGATGCTAACCGAAAAGAATATCAAGCAACCGAAAAATCGAAAAATATAAAAAAAAAGAAAAGAAGAGAAATCCACGTACCAGCGCTGCAGGAGGTGGGAGGATCCTTCTGGAGATCCTTGAGCTCCTTCAAGATCCGCTTGGAAGCCATGGCCGACGACCTCGATCCTCCTTCCTTGGAAACCAGAGATCGAATCAGATTGCGAATCCAGAGACCGGAAACGAGAAATCGAGGTCGAAAAAAAAGAGGAATACCTGGAAATTTTCTTGGATTCCTTGCTTCGCTCACCGTGGACGAGAAACCCAGAAAGAGAAAAGCGAACTAAATGGGCTTCTGTTATGTACCTGCCTTCCGGTTGCGGTCTATTTGGTGCGTCGCTTTTCGTCGACCACTTTATCGACCTCTAAGTCGACCAAATTCTGTACATATTCCGAGACGGGATCTCTAATTATTTTGGTTGACCGATCGCGGTCTGCATCTTATTTCTTTGGTTCATCCACTTTATGTTCATTTTTCTTTTTTTTTGGATTTGATTTACTCTCTGCTTATTTCGAGATTCACAATTCATTTATTTTCTTAAATATTTTTATATTATTATTAATAAATTCTTTTAACCGGTGTTAATTTCATATGACGATACATTGAAGTCAATTAATCACACAGAAAGACTACTAACATCGAAGTCAATTAAAATATAAGCTAATAAATTGGAGGTAAAATTCTCTAGAATATTGGACAAAGAGAAGCTCGGTGTATTTGGCACCAAGTCTGATTGATCAAATCAGAAGGTAGTGAGCAGTCGAATGCAAGCACAAAACACAATCTAAGTTGCTTGAAATAAAGCATCCCGTAGGGCTGAGCTATGTTGCTAGGGCTGTTTCTAGATCTTGATATTTGGATCTTGAAACTTTTGAGGTTATACTTACATCGAGGTCCTTTTAGATTCAGGTGACTCTACATTTGAGTTGAAAGGGGCAAGCAATATAAGAGTTGATATTTGTGTCTAAACTTAGGAATAGATCCTGGGAAACTCATATTTAAGATTGTCTATTACAAAAATCCAACTAAAATCATGTCGCCGAAGATTTGTCTGTTATGAAAAATCTGACTTAGATTACGCCGCCGAAGATCACGGGATTTGAATATACTTCACACTCTATAAATAGTCTAATCTCCAAAGAAATATGGACTATTATCCAGCTATTCATTCTACTTATATTATTAATATTTATTCTAACTTGAGTATCAGAGCAGTAGGCGTGATAAAGTCTTTGACGATCTGCTTTACAATTCTTTCTTATGTAAGGTAACAAAAAAATAGCCTAGTAGATTAAGTTTTCGAGGAGCTGTGCAAATCCAAACTCTGTCAATATCATCAAATATTATTAAAAGATTGCTCAATAATCATTGATGATTTGTTAAAAAATTTTTAGGTTAAAGAGTAATCAAAAAAATTTCTTCAAAATAGAGCCAACACCACACAATACATGAGTTGGTGAAATTATTAACTTGCTCCTGTTGTTTTTAAGTCTTAAGAACTATTTTCAAAATCCAACCACACCGTCAGTTAAATCATAATAAATCGGAATCGGACTACTTTTAAATTTAAATTTCTATTGAGCCATATTTTGATTAAAAATTGAATGAACCTGACAGTTTAATGATTAAATCTTCTAATTTGACATGTTTTTATCGGATTGACTTAATTTATGCTTAAAAATAATTTTAAATTTATATTTACTAAAAATTAAACTCAACACAATGAATACAATAAATAGAAAAATTAACTAATCGTACAACTAAATATTTTATTCAAAATTAATAATAATAATAATATAATAAAATTTAAATATCGAGTTGAAATTGGATTGATATTCAATCTCAGGTCAACATATTTGATTTGTCAATCAAATTGAATTTGACCTGATTTAATATTTTGTCGGTTTAACATTCAATCCGGTTTGAAAACATTGATAATAGAGAATTACTTAAAATCTCTAGTTAAATTTTTTAATCCCATTAAGCCCAAATTGTTTTTGAAAATCCAGTTTAGTCTCTCATTTTTTATTCTCATTCTGATTCAATTTCTGTACACCACGTTGCATATTTATATAATTTTTTATATGATAAACATCCAATTATCATATATTTAAAAATATAATTAATTATTTAAATTATTATAACTAAATATATGTGATAATACACTGAAGTAAATTAGTCGAGTCAAAGAGTCAATGATAACTAAACCGTAAACCAAATTGTAAACTCATACGTCTGAGGTGAAAAATCACCTTGAGGCCGAGCTATAAAAAGCTCTCGACACGGACTGTGAATAATCTGACCCACCTCTACATTGAACTATGAGAATCTCAATAACTTTAATAGACAATGAATTCTTGTGTAAACTGATGGTTTTGTAAAAAAATTACATTGAGTTATTATTAATCTCATATACTTCTATGGGATCAGAGTAAAGTTTGAATTATTATAATATCTTATTCAAAAAGTGGATCACGAAGGATCTGATATTCATAATTGGCCGTTACGAGTAATCCAGCGAGATTATAGTCCTAAAATCATGGAATTCAGATATACTCCATACTCTATAAATAATAACATCTCCGAAAAGCTAAAGATTAATGTCTTTTTTTTTTACTATATTCAACGTGCTTGTTATCAATTTGAGTATCGAAGTAATCATCACCGAAAAATTTTTGATAGCCCTCTTCATGATTTTTCTTTTGCTACAAATTAGTAAAAGAGTAACTTAATGAATTAATCTTAAAAAATATCTCAAGTTGAAATTGGTGGGATGAGAGATTATAATTAAACATATAATGATTATACCTATCATAACCTTAGGGTTGAAATTGAATAAAACTAAAAGAGGAGATTGAATTGAATACTAAATGGTGTTTAAGCTGAACCGGATAAAGAAAACATGACATGATAGTTATGGGAATTTTCCCTAGGAAGAATGATAGTAGGTGAAGTTAATGGTTGGCAAAGCATTTTGATAAATTAACTTATGCATGGATGGTAAAAGAATAGTAATGGGATCAGAGAGAAATCACAATAGTGCATAATGATGATCACCAACTTTAGGGCTAATGATTGTAAAATTGGATCAATTAGCAGTTAGTGTAACTAGTAAATTAATCATAAATTTTAGGCCAATTAACATGTAACGTTCGAGTGTAATTAGCACTAATATGATTAGTGAAGTATTTTGGTAACTTATTTTTTAAAATTGCCATTGTTTAAAATTTATATTAAAATTTATGATATATCAAGCTGAAGCGATCGAGTTGATGAACCAAGAACGAATCAAAACTTAGTTTGCAAATCAAGCTATCGACCGAGGCTACCAATTGAAGTGATTGAGATTCGAGCATCAAGGCCACCAACTGAGGTAACGACACTGAGGTACCTTTTAGCTAAGCCATCTTGATGCCTTAAGCGGTGTTCATTTGATGAATACTCATCTTGAAGTAATTAAGGAAGCATGGTGAGTTTAGTCAATGTATGAAAGTAATCAAATATTTATAAAAACTAACATACAACAATCTCCAATAATGGCTCCCAAGAAATCTAAAATTTGTGGCAACCAATTATGAAAAGTCTAGTGTGATTAGGACTGAAATCATGGAGTTTCGAATGCACCCAACTACCTTCTCACTCTATAAACAACACCATATTCATAAAGATAAGGTACTAATGCCCAGTTTTTTTCATTATATTCATGAGAATTTAATTGACTTAAGTATCAAAATAACCATTATCGAAGAATTTTTAGTGATTTTCTTTGTAGTGTTTTTCTCTTGCAAATCATCAAAAGGAGTAGTCTAGCGGTTCTTAATCTCAAGAAACCTCTCAAACTGAAGTCAATAATAAACCGAACTCTATTAATAGTGGTGCTTTAATTGAGATACGCTCCACCTCTCTTTTCTGTCAATCTATAAGATCATTATTGATCCTCCAACTATATCTCCAAGAGTAGGAAGGTTGTTATTATATAGAAACTAGCATAGGGGGCAACCAACCCTGGTGCCGGCAGTGTCCCACAACTCCTCTGGGGCATCGGTCAAGCAAACCCAAGAAATCAACTCATTAACTCTTCTACCAACACAATAACAATAACCCTAAGGAGTTCCTTTATCAGGAATCCCCAAAGGAACTTCCAATCCAATGGATTGGTAGGATTTTCAGACCTTGGTTGTTGTAATTTAGCAAATGACTAGATATTGGAAGCTCAGGTACAAGCCATGTAGACTCTTCAGACCCATCATCTATAGAGTCAAGCTCAAATGATATAGAATCTTCAAGTGTATTATGCTTAAGCCCAAGCTTAAGCGTATGGTGATGCACTGAGTTAACAACATCAGTTGCAACTAAATATTGTGAGCCAAATGCATCTTAGCACCCAAGTCATTAAGGGCCCTTGATAGGGGTTCTATTTTGATATTAGGCTTCAAGAGATTTTGACAAGCACAATCCCACTTATAATCTATCTAATGAGGTCACCTACTATATGTATACCAACTGAGCCTTAGCCAGGTTGGAGAAGGAGGTCAAAGAGAAACCATACCACAAGTAGCTTGGGAAAGATTTAGGGCGCCAGCTCACCCAAACCAAGTGAGGTATGACACTCCTCTAATTTTACAGATAGACTACTCTCTGGTTTAGCTGAAGTTCAGACAACCTCACCATGAGATATATAATGACTCGAAGGACCTAGTAGACCATGTGAGCACCTTTAGGAACATAATGATCTTGCAAAGTGCATGAGACTCAACTATATGCAAGGCATTCTTAATGACACTACAAGGTCCAACATGAGTTTGGTATTATGGCCTCCTAAGGTATCTCATTATGTGTTTCAATGATCTAGCCGATAAGTTTATAGAGCAATTTATCTTGCTGGTTCTTTAGGAAAGGATCCCTCCATACTTTCACTTTGAAGTAGAAAGAAAGGAAGAGCTTATGAGAGTATTTGACTCAATTCAATAAAGCTAGATTGAAAATCTCCTAGTTGGATAGCTCGATCATTCTTGCTATTACAATCGATGGGATATGGGAAGCTCGGGTGGCCTATGAGATGGCTCATTGACTCCCGAGAGCTTGGCAAAATTCATTAACCAAGTTTGAGAGCACATCAACATTAAAGAGATTATCTTAGCTAAAAGAGAGTCGAAAGAAAGTAGTAGATTGAAAAAATGCCTACAGGAAGCCAAGTCCTCTGACCTGAAGAAACAAAGAACCAAGAAAAAGAGAGCGCAAAGCTGGTTTCCAAATATACACACCCATGAATAATTCAAGAACTGAGATGTTGGCCTAGATTTAGTATCGAGATTTCTTGAAAAGCCCTTATCTATTCGTGCCAATAGGTAGAAACTAGATAAGTCAGGTATTGTTATTTTTATAGATACCATGATCATTATACTAAAAAATGTAGACACCTCAAAGATGAGATTGAAAAGGCTTATTTAGATAGACTACCTCAGATAGTTTTTTAGATGGGGTAAGCGGATTAAAGAACCTCAGGCACATGAGGTAAACCAGTAGAGGTCTCCTTGGAGGAATCCTACATTAAAATTTCACAACCTTTTGGTTATAGGACATCTTAATATGATCCTCACAAGACTGCCGAGTCAAGGTCCAACCTCGATATCAATTGGCAAATGCTGAATTATCATTAGGGGGCAGGAAGAGGTAAAGAGACAACACCATAAATATAGTCTTTTCTATAAAAGACTTAAAAGGAATCTCGGTACCCCACAATGATGCATTGGTAATCTAGGCAATTTTAGTTGGCTATACCATGCAATGTATCATGATTGATACATGGAGCTCGATGAATATTTTGTTCACCCAAGCTTATGACTAGTTGAAAAATGTAGCAAAAGTTGGAACCATATCTTGGGACACTTATTGAGTTTATGGGAGATTAATTACTCCACTTAGCATAATTAATATGCTCCTCACAATTGGAGAGAACACTAAGGATGCCACTATCAAATCCAAATTCATGGTTGGTTTGAACTCTCTTTATCTATAAAGTGAGCTTGGGTCACCTAGCGCAATCTTAATCTTTCATTTAATTATGAGATTTTTAAGTAAAAATGATATAAGTGAAGTATGGGGTGATAGAGTCTTGCCAAGAAGGGGAAAGGTCCGACAATTACAGAGAACAATTAGTTTGCCACTGAGAAAAAAATAATGCATGCCGAACTCATTGAGCAACTCATCTATTATTGATAAAGACTTGGAAAGAATGCTAAAGTTCAGAGTAAATCTTTTAGGGCCCTTACACACTAAACTAGAAAAATTCCTATGAAAGAGCCAAAATGTCTTCACTTGGTCTCCCAAAGATCTGTCTGGCATAGATCTCTCGGTGGTACAACATGAGCTCACTATGGTCGAGAACTATAAACCAGTTAAATAGAAAAAGAGACATTCCACAGACCCCTCCCCCGAATGATAGCAGACCATCTTGGAAGAGATAAACAAATATCTTAATGCAATGTTCATTAGAAAAGTCCATTATCCCAAGTGGTTGGCTAATTTGATGATGGTGAAGAGGTCCAACAGCCAGTGGAGAATTGCATCGACTTCATTGACTTGAATAAGGCTTGTTCAAAGGATAGCTATGTGCTACTGAAGATAGAACAACTTATTGATTCCATCTCGGGACATCAGCTACTTAACTTCCTAGATGCATTCTCAGACTATCATCAGATTCAAATGCACCTCAAAAATAAGGAGAAACTAGTATTCATTACCAATCAAGGTACCTTCTATTATGTTACGATGCCCTTCAAACCTCAGCTTGGGAGGAATGTAGAGGCCTACATTAATGACATGTTAGTGAAAAGCCTTTAAGTTGAAGGACATCTCAAAAATCTAAGAGAAACTTTTGACATGCTTCAAAAGTTCAAAATGAACTTGGAGAAGTGCACCTTTGGAGTAGGATCAATTAAATCCCTCAACTACCTAGTTTTAGAGTGAGAAATAGATGAAAACTCTGAGAAGATTGTAGCAGTCTTGTAGATGAAGCCACCAAATTTTTTAACAGCTTACAGGTTGGCTCGCAGCCCTAAACCATTTTTTATCTAGGTCAGATGAGAAATGCTTACCTTTCTTTAAGGCACTTAAGCAAAGCCCTAGATTCGAGTGGATGGAGGAGTGCCATTGAGCCTTCGAAGAACTCAAAAAGTACCTACTCAAACCTCCATTATTAGTGAGATCCAAGCTAAATGAGGTACTCTTCCTTTACATAGTACCTTTAGACCAAGTAATCAACTTGGTGTTAATAACCAATCGAGGTGGAAAATAAAACCCAAAATGGCAACCTTTGAGGGGGTGAAATAGGTTTTCAAATAATAAACAAATTTTTATTGAGAGCACAATGAATCCAAAAGTATTTTAAACTCAAGTAGATGATTAAAATTTAATTAGAAATACTAAGATAATTAAAACAAGTGAGAATGATCAATCCATAACCAAATATAAGATGATTTCTAATCAATGTCAAATTAATTGTATAAGGTAAAAAGAAAGCAGAAAGAGTGTGAACTGATATACGTGATTCAATGATCAACTACGCCTACTCCATGATTGTTACCTCAATTCTGAGAACTTAAACTCATCACTAGAGTTGTCACTTCATTAGGGTCAAATCACGCCCTTACAAACTCGCAAATCGCGGGTGTCACTTCTACTAGAGCTAATTGGCCACTCCTTATAACTTGAGGAGTAAACACTCTCACTACTCTCCTAAAACCTATAAGAGCACACCTCTCTTAATAAACTAGAAGAGTTATAATAATAAAAATGAGAAAAGAAAGATAAAAACTCCCAACAAGAGTCCTTCAATATTTAAATATAAAGACATTTGAAAATTTGAAGGTTAATACCTATTTGAGTTCTTGTTGGAGTTAAAAGGCTTGAAAGGGGGATTCTTGCTCTAAGAATATCAAAACTTAATTCCGTCACTAAGTAAGGATGTCCCTATTTAAGATGATTTTTGACATAATTAAAATTAATTAAAATATGATCATAATTGAAACGTGTATGCTACTAAGCTCATGTGTGGGTCTCAATTAAATCTAAACTACGCTATAATTTGACCGAAAATTGAGTTCAATTCATACTTGAATCATTGAGAAATTCGGACTCAAGTTAGGCTTAATCCAAATAGGTTGAGTGGGCCAAATATTTTGGTCTAAATTTTATTCAAAATTTAAAATAAAATGAAAGAATTAAAAAAAATTATAAATAAATCCCTGGACCAAGTAAATTCTTAGAGATAGGCCCCTAATCAAATTTTCTTACAATTAGATCGTTGAGAGGGAAATTTTGTTAAAAAAGTCTAACAAAATCTTAAAATTATGAATTAATCTCATAAAATTTAGGATTTATAAATAAACTTATCAAAAAATTGATAATTATAATTTGATCTTTACGAGATCTAGGTTTTACAAATAAACCCTTCAATAACTCCATATTCACAAATTAGTTCCTAAAATTTCAATTTTTCACAAATAAATCTCTCAAAATTTTTTATTTATAAATAAATCTAAATTTTATTCAAAAAGGATCTTGAAATTTTAAAATTTTATAAAAATATTTTTATAAAAAGGCCCCTAAAATTAAAAAATTTATAATTTAGTACAATTTTTTCAAAAAAAATTTGCAAATACCCCCCTTTTAAATTCAATATTCAAGATAAGTATAATTTTTAAATTATTGTTATTTGTAGCCAATCTCATCTATAACCAATTCAAACAATAAATCATTATCTATAGCCAATCTCATCTAAATAAATTCTTATCCAAATAAATCTTTACCCAAACAAATTCTCATCTAAATAAATCCTTATCGAAATAATTTCTTATCCAAACAAATCCTCATCCAAATAAATTCTCATCTAAATAAATCCTTATCCAAATAAAGCTTTATCCAAATAGATTCTCATCTAGATAAATTCTTATACAAATAAATCCTCATCTAAATAAATTCTCATCTACATAAATCCTCATCCAAACAAATTTTCATCTAAATAAATCCTCATCCAAAGTAAAATAGAAAAAATCTCATCCACATCTATTTATCTATATTCAAAATTTAAACAAAAGATCATTATCCATGTTCATAATTTAAAATTTTAAATAGAGACGATCCAATTCATTTGTGGGCCATAAAAATCCTAAAGTCCTGCAAAAAATGGAAGAGGAGAGGTCAGAATGAGAAGAGATCAAAACGAGACTATAAGGATCTAAACAAGCTATAAGCCAAGCTTGGAGATGTTAGTACACTTAGCTTTTTTCCCCCTCTTCCCTATTTTGTTCTTTGGTTGCTTTGGTCTTGAAGTAGACTGAAGCATCTCATCCATTGAAGGTTGCCTAACCCCCACCTATGCCTGTGCTGCCTCCTCATTGGAACCTAAGCTAACCAGAACCCTAAC
This sequence comes from Trichopus zeylanicus subsp. travancoricus, assembly GCA_005019695.1. Taxonomy (NCBI): domain Eukaryota; kingdom Viridiplantae; phylum Streptophyta; class Magnoliopsida; order Dioscoreales; family Dioscoreaceae; genus Trichopus; species Trichopus zeylanicus. Next base: position 157,436 of record RXID01010958.1, on the reverse strand, counting down.
CTCGTTGCCTACCTCTATAAGCTCCGCCCAGCCTCCACCCATCTCCACCTGTGTGTGTCCCCATCTTTCACCCCTCCACTACCTCTCTTGGTCGAATCTGATTGTGGAAGCTCCATCAATAAGTAGTCCTATGCTTGCTTGAGGCCCACTTGCCTGGCTCCACCCTATGCTCCACTAGGACCCTAGCTCATGCACCCCACCAGAGCCTCCAATGCCTCGGTCTCCTATGAGCTTCTCCCACCAGTTACCTAACCTCCATTCTAGTCGAGCTCTGTTGGCTTCACTCCCCTCTTGCTCACCATGCTATCCGTTGTCGCTGACCTTGCCACCATTTCGAGGAGCCCTGAGCTGCTCGCTGCTCCTGTGTTGGTGTCATAACCTACCGCTAGCCTTGCTCCAGCCTTGCCTAAAGTTCTCCGTTGTTGCCTATGATTGAATTTTGTTGGCTTAATTGTGTCTCGAATCCAGATTTTCAAAGAGTCTTAATTATATTAGGAAGTAATTTAGTGGGCCTAATCCATATCTGAATTTATTTTCTACTAGAAAACTTAAATTAGTAGAAGTCTTATTTAAGTTAGTCTTCTACTGTGACTCAAACTCGGTTAGGTCACATTTATAAATGCCCTATTTATGTAAGAATTTTATATAGAGTGAGAGAGAGAGAGAGAGAGAGAGAGAGAGAGAGATAGATCAATACCCTCAAAATGTCTTATGATAGCTAAACTACTTAGTCTCTTGTGAGAGTTGGTGATATTGGAGTTTTACCTCCATCGTTGTAATCTTCTCTTTCTTTTCTCATCAATACAATATCCTTTGAATCATTTTCGTCACATAAATTTCTTATGTATTTTTTTTTCTATTCTTCTTCTATATCGTGAATTGAGGTGGATATCGATATTTAGCGCTATAAGTGGTATCAAAGCTTCAGGTCCAATATATCTATTACGAAGTTTGATGTAGAGAAATTCAATGAAAAACAAATATTTCCTATTTGATAAGCAAGAGTTCGTGCAATTCTTACTTAACAAGGGTTGAGAAACACATTGGAGAATGTCAAATCTGAAGATGTCATTGAAAGTGTCTGGGAAAATCAGAAGGCTGGTGTACATAGCACAATCATTCTCAGTCTCACCGATAAGGTACTCTATCCATTTCTTGATGAAACATCACCTTCAGAACTATGAAAAAAGTTGGAGAAACAATATATGAGTAAGTCTATCTTAAATCGAGTTTACTTAAAGTAGAAGCTCTTTAATTTTCAAATGAGAGAAGGTATGAATATAATTGATTATCTTAATGCTTTCAATAAACTAGTCTCTCAATTGTTAAACATTGATGTTAAAATTGAAGGTGAAGATAAGACAATTATTTTATTATCTTCTCTACCTCCTTCTCTTGAGAATATAAAGAATACTCTCATGTATGGTAAGGATTTAAAATTTGATGATATTTCTGCTGCCCTTCTATCTAATAAATATTTTAAAAAAATTGAAGGGGATGTGTCGCACTCAGAAGCATTAATTGCCAGAGGTTGTACTAAAGAAAGATCAAAGATAGGTCATTCTAGATCCAAATATAAAGAAATAAATTATAGGTATTATAAGAAAATGGGACATGTAATTAAATGGAAGCTCAAAATAAAGAAAAAAAGAGAACCTCAGTCTAAAGAGCAAGCCAAAAAATAAGTGTCAGTTGCTGAAGGGAGTTCTGATGATGATTATGGTAATGTTCTCTCTATTAGTTCTGATTTTGATCACTTCTATGATACTTGGATTCTTGATTCTGGTTGTTCTTATCACGTGTCCCAATAAAGATTGGTTTAAAAACTACAAGTCTTATGATGGTGAATTAGTTTTGATGGGTAATAATAATCAATGCAAAACTATTGAAATTGGAACAATCAAAATAAGATGTTTGATAATATTATTAGAACTCTTACTGATATTAGACATGTTCCTAATTTGAAAAAGAGTTAATCTCTTTAGGTGCTTTGGATTCTGCTGGTTATAAGTATTCTACTGAAGGTAAAGTTCTTAAGGTTGTTAAAGACTCACCGATAGTGATGAAGAGCCTAAAGTATGAAAATTTGTATGAGTTAGTAAGAAAAATCGTTGAAGGTAGAGTAGCAATTTCTTAGGTTTTTTCTTTTGATATAACCCACTTATGGCATTTGCGTCTCAATTATATGAGTGAGCAAGGTTTAACTGAGCTCAACAAAAGAAAATTATTGAAGGGCCTTAACTCATGCAAATTGGATTTCTATAAGCATTATCTTTATGGTAAATAGTCCAAGGTAACGTTTAACATTAGTATTTATTACACTAAAGGCTTAATTCATTATATTCATTCTGATGTGTGGTGCTCTTATATTCCATCAAAATCTGGGGCTCGTTAATTTATTAGTTTTATTGATGATTTTTTTTAAAAAGTATAGATTTATTTTTTGTATCACAAAGCCGAAGTATTTTCTGTTTTCAATCGGTGAAAAATTTCAGTTGAAAAAAGGACTAGCGGAAAAATTAAATACCTCAGAAGTGATAATGGTGGAGAGAACAAATTAACAAAGTTTCTCAAATTCTGTGAAGATGAAGGCATCAAATGTCACTTTACTATCCCAAGAAAATCTCAACAAAATGGTGTGGCTGAAAGGATGGACAAAACTTTATTAGAGAAAGTACGTAGTATGTTTAGTATAACTAATCTTGACAAGGATTTTTGGGCAGAAGCAGTCAATACAGCATGCTTCATTGTAAATCATTCTCCTCAGGTAGCCATTAATTACAAAACTCCTGAAAAGGTATGGATTGATGAACCTACAAATTATTCTTCTTTAAAGATTTTTGGTTGTCTTACTTATGTGCATGTCATCAAGGATAAATTAAATACACATTCCAAAAAGTGTACTTTCCTTTGTTATGCCAAAGGTGTTAAGGGTTATTGTTTGTGGGATCTTACTATTTCTAATATAATTATTGAAAGAGATGTGGTGTTTGATGAAAGTGTTATGTTAAAATCTCTTAAGAAAGATCTCAGTGATATAATGCAAGTGGAAGTGGAGCATGTAGTTCCTTCAGAAGAAGATGCTCAGAGTGTGCCAAACTCTTAAAAAAATTCTAAGAATCAAATTTTTGAGAAGACTCCACTTTGAAGATTCCAAAGAAACATAAAGCCACCCGAAAGGTATGGTTTTGAAGATATAGTAGCTTTTGCTTTAGTTACTGACAATGGTGATCCTTCTTCTTCCTATAAAAAAGCAGCGCAGGATAAAAATTATTTTCAGTGGCAAGTTGCTATGAATGAAGAGATGGATTCCCTTTAAAAGAATCATACTTGGAACTTGGTGAAATTACCAGAAGATAAAAGAGCAATTGGTTGCAAGTGGGTATTTCGAAAGAAAGAGGATTCCTCTAAAATAGATGATGTTAAATTCAAGACTCGTTTAGTTGCAAAAGGGTATTCACAAAAGGAAGGTGTTCACTTTAATGAAATTTTCTCTCCTGTAGTTAAACACACATATATTTATTTTCTACTTGCTTTAGTTGTTTTTCATAATCTTGAGTTAGAACAGCTTGATATCAAAACTGTCTTTCTGTATGGAGAATTAGAAGAGCAGATTTTATGCAACAGCTTGAAGGGTTCATCCAAGAAGGCAAGAAAATTATGTCTGCAAGTTGAACAAATCACTTTATAGTTTGAAATAGTTTCCAAGGCAATGATATAAAAGATTTGATAGTTTTATGCTGAGACAAGGTTTCATCCATTGCAAACATGATTGCTGTGTCTATTTTAAAGTGCATGCCAATAACTTATTTATTATATTACTTCTTTATATTGATGATATGTTTATCGCTACTCAAAACATATCTCTGCTTAATGATCTAAAGTCTCGGATGAAAAAGAAATTTGAGATGAAAGATTTAGGTGCTGTAAGGAAAATTCTCGGTATGAAAATTGATCGAGATCGAAAGCTTGGCAAGTTATGGCTCAAATAGAGCAAGTATCTCAAGAAAATTATTTCTTATTTTTACATGCAGAATTCAAAACCTGTCAGTACTCCTTTGGCATCCCACTTTAAACTTTCAATTTAATTATGTCCTACAGATGAAGAGTATGCATACATGGAGAATATCCCATTCTTAACTGCTATTGGAAGTCTAATATATTCTATGGTATGCACCAGGCTTGATATTGCAAAAGCAATCAACATTGTTAGTCATTACATGATAAATCCAAGAGAAGAACATTGGCAAGCTGTAAAGTGGCTATTAAGATATATTAAAAGTACTCTCAATATTAGCTTATGTTTTGATAGGAACACATTTCAAGAGCCTAAAATTATTGGTTACGTCGATTTAGACTATGCTAGAGACCTTGATCGATGATGATCCCTCACTGATTATTTTTTCATTCTTTGTGGAGGATCTATTAGTTGAAGGTATACCTTACAGTCTACTATGACATTATCTACAATAGAGTCTGAGTATATGGTAGCTACAGAAGCCGTCAAAAAAACTCTATGGCTAAAAAGATTGACAAGTAAGTTAGTCTTTCTCAAAATGTTCTTCCTATCTTTTGCGACAGTTAGAGTCCCATACACCTTATGAAGAACCAAATGTACCATGCCAAATCAAAGCATATAGATGTCTAATTTCACTTTATTCGGGATATTATTGAAGACGACAAGATTTCTTTATAAAAAATTTATACTTCAAGAAATCCTACAGATATGTTAACAAAAGTGATTCCAATTGACAAGTTCAAGCTTTGTTTGGACTTGATCAATGTTCAAGGTTGTTGATCTTGCCCCATGAGGTAATGGCAAAGACATCTATTGAAGATTCAAATTCAAAGAAGAAGAGGATTCGAGCCAAGGTGGAGATTGTTGGCTTAATTGTGTCTTGAATCTAAATTTTCTGGAGAGTCTTAATTATATTAGAAAGTAATTTAGTGGGCCTAATCCTTATCTGAATTTATCTTCTACTAAAAGACTTGAATTAGTAGAAGTCTTATTTGAGTTAGTCTTCTACTATGACTCACACTCAGTTAGGCCACATCTATAAATATCCTATTCATGTAAGGGTTTCATATAGTGAGAGAGAGAGACATATATCAATACTCTTAAAACGTCTTGTGATGGCTAAGCTACTTAGTCTCTTGTGAGAGTTGGTGATATTAGAGTTTTGCCTCTGTTGTTATAAACTTCTCTTCCTTTTCTCATCAATACAATATCCTCTGGATTGTCTTCACCACATAAATCTCTTGTGTGTTATTTTTCTTTTCTTCTATTCTTCTTCTATATCGTGAATTGAGGTGAACATCGATATTTAGCACTATAAAATTTGACCAAGACTCGGCTGGATCCGGCTCGAATTTGGGGAAGAAGGCTCGCCTTCCCTTGGGGTTGATGAAGTTGGTTAGGGCTTCATGAGGAAGAAGAAGGAAGGTATTGGAGAAAAGAAGAAAAAGAAAAAAAAAAGGAAAAAGTTTCTAGCTAAAAGAAAAAAATCTAACCATTTTAGAAAAACAAAAGAAAGAGAGAAGTTGAGTTAGTAAAAAATAAAAAATTTCAAGAAGGAAGTATTAGAGGAGGATCAGAGAAGATTTAGAGGAAGGAGGAACTACTACGCCCTATGCTCGTGGCCACCCACAGCTTCGCTCATCGCCGTCACATCTATGCCCGTACGACCAACATCACTATCATGGCCACTGCAGTAAGTTACGCATCGGCAGACTCTATCACCATCGCAGCCATCCGTAACCCTTTGTAGATTGGCAAACTCCATCACTATTGTGGCTGTCCACGACTATGCGTATTAGAAAATCATTAAATTAGGTCAGTCTTCAGACTCGCTAAAACCAGGCTATTTTTGGGTCTGCTAAGACCAGACCAATCTTTAGGTCCACCAAATTCAAGCCAGCTTTCGAACCCATCAAAACTAGGCCATGCCTTCGAGCCGACCAAAATCAAGCCAACTTTCAAACCCACCAAAATGAGGTCAATCTGCAGGCTCGTCGAAACCAGGCTAGCTTGTAAGTCCATCAAAAATTAGGTCTGCCTTTGAACCTACCAAAATCAAGCTAGTATTCAGGTCCACCAAAACTATAGGCTAGCCTTCGGGATTACTAAAATTATAGGCCACCTTTGGGTTTGCTGAAATCAAACTATCTTTCGGGCTTGTTGAATCTAGACTAGCCTTCGAGCCTACCAAAATTATATGCCAGCTTTTGGCCCTTCAAAACTATAGACTAGTCTTCGAGTTTGCCAAAATTAAGCTAGCCTTTTGGTCTACTAACTCGAGGCTAGTCTTCGTGCCTATCAAAACTATACTCCAGCCTTCCGACTTGCCAAATCAAACTAGTCATTGGGCTTGCACCCAAACTAGCTTTCGCATTTGCACCTCTACACCAACTTTTAACCTTGCCCATCTCAGCTCGCTTTTGGGCTCACACATCTAAGGCCAACTCACATACTCATCCAAAGTTATCATGCTAGTTTGAGGACTCTTGGATCAAACTAAACTCAATGATCAAAACTAAGTTAACTTAAATAGACCACCAAATAAACCTAAATTGATTAAATAGATAGACTAAAACTCAAATTGAATGAGACCTAAAATCCAAATTAAATTAATCCAAACTAAATTAGCTCAGGTCCAACACTAATCAGGTTCAAATCAAGTCAATTTAAAATCAAGTCAAGTTCAAATCAATTTGGGTTGAATTAAGTTTGAATCAAACCCTAATTAAGTTAAATCAAGTTCAAAGTGAAAGCTAAATTGGTAAAATCAAACTCAAAATCAAACCAAAAGTAGACTAATCCTAAACTAAAACCAAGTTGAACCTAAATGAACTTGAACTTGAACAAAAGTCTATTAAGATACAAAATCGAACTTGATAAGAGTCCAATAAAAGATCAAACTCAATTCGAATCAAATGAATTAGACTCAAGCCAAAATCGAGTTCTGAATATTGAACTAAATCTCAAACTCATATTAGAATTAATGTTGCTTCCACTAGAGTCAATGGTCAATATTTGACAAATGTTCTTCCAAAAATTAATGCCAATCTTGCTGAATTGAATTTGTTATTGTAAATTAAATATTCATCATCAATGCCAACAATGATTTTAGCAATGGATATTTCACATGATTCCCCTAGTTATGCTATAAAGTATCAGTGCAAACCCAATCACCAAAAATTCTAAGAAGAGAAAATCAAAACATATCATTATCCCTTATGAAGGGGCTAGTGGACAACAATTCAATCAAATTTTAACATTGAATTGAATCAAATTAGATTCAAATCAAGATTAAGTTCTGAACATTGAATTAAATCAAATCAAACAAGAGCTTAAATTAAGTTCTGAATATTAAACTGAACCAAGTCTATATTTCAAATCAAACCAAACTAAGATAAGGTTAAACTCGCTCAGTCAGTCGGCCACAATGCCTTATTCAATCGAAGTTAACTGACAACACACTTGAAACCATTGGCCACATTTCAAAACTAAGCCAACTTAAAAGCATTGACAATATTTCAAATCGAATCAAACTAAGGTATGCTTGAATTCGTTTAGTCAGTCAACCATAATACTTTGTCCAAACAAAGTCAAACGACAATATGCTTGAAGCTGTTGACCACACTTTAAAGCTAAGTCAACCCAAAAGTATTAGTAATGCTCTAAATTTAATCAACAATACACCTAAGAGGCTGTTGATTATTAAATCAAAGTGAACTAAGGCAAGCTTAAACTCACTTAGTTAGTCAGCCATAATGTATTATTCAAATAAATTTAACCAACAATATGCATCAAGACATTTCAAAGCTAGTCAACCCTAGAAACTATTGTTGACATACCTTTCGAGCTAAGCCAACCCAAAAGCATCGATAATGCTCCAAATTTAATTGATAACACGTTTAAGAGGCCATCGATTATCAAATTAAACTGAACTAAAGTAATCTTGAACTCTCTTAATCAGTTAGCCACAACATGTTATTCAAATAAAATCAATGGACAACACGCTTAAAGTCGTCGGTCACATTTTAGAGCTAAGTCAACCCAAAAGCATTGACAACACTTTAAATCAAACCAAACTAAGGAAAGTTTAAATTCACCTAATTAGTCAACCACAATGCCTTATTCAAATGAAGTTAATTGATAACATGTTTAAAACTATCAGTCACATTTTAAAACTAAAACAACCCAAAAGCATTAACAACACCTCAAATCAAACCAAATTAAGATAGACTTAAACTTGCTTAATTAATCAGCCATAATGCTTTGTTCAAATAAAGTTAACTAATAATACACTCAAAGTTATTGGTCACACTTTAAAACTATATCCAACCCCATATGTTGGTGACATTGCTATGGATCAAAATTGACTACCCAAGATAGCGGAGACCCTGAGGAGTAATCTCGAATTACAAATCAATTTTTTAAAATTTTAAGTATACTATCAAGTATTAGGGATATTGACTTCCAACATTTGTAAGCCCCCATTGTTAATTACCTAGAACATTATCTGAATCTCCTAAAATAATAAACCTAGTTAATAAAATAGAGACACCAAAAAGAAGAAAAAAGAAAAAAGCATTTGATTGATTTTAAGAAAGGATGTGTGGCTTAAGTAAGGGTATGCCCTCACTTCACAATGAATTTTAATATGAAAAAAATGAAAGAAATAAAAAAAAGAGAAAAGAGAAAGAGTGGAGAAGAAGTTGATGCATGTTGCTGCTCGCTCTCCCTGCACTGGACCACCTGTCATCCGACCCAAGTCATGGAAGTGAATAGGAGAAGTTTGAAGTATTTCCAATAGATTTGAACATTGGTAATAACTTCATAATTTGAAGTATTTTCGCTAGTCAATAGGGTGTCGGCAATAACTTCATTTGGGTTTGAAGTATTTTTATAGCCAATAAGACATAGGTAATAATTTCAATAACCTTGAAGTATTTCCATAGCCAATAAGACGTAGGTGATAACCTCTTTGGTTCTTAAAGTATTTTCATAGTCGACAAGGTATAGGTGATAACTTTGTGATTTTGGTAGCATCACCAATAACTTATAAGGTTGGGCATAACTTTGAGAATTGTATCGTTAATTACTTTTGAGATTGACTAGCTTGAAGGACACATCACCAACTACTTTTGGGGTTGACTAGCTTGAAGAATATGTCATCAACTGCTTATGGGGCTAACTATCTTGAAAGAGTACATCATCAACTATTTGTGAGGTTGACTAGCTTGAAGAATGCATCACCAACTACTTTTGAGATTGGCTAGCTTGAAGAGTGTATCACCAACTACTTCTAGGGTTAGCTACCTTGAAAGGTGTATTATCAACTACTTTTAGGGTTGACAAGCTTGAAGTGTGGCCAACAACTTTGAGTGTATTGTTGGTTGACTTTATTGATTTGATAGCATCACCAACGGCTTAGGGGGGGTTGGGTATAGCTTTGAAATGTGACCAATGGCTTTAAGCCTATTAATGATTAACTTCTTTGGTTTGACAATGTTATCAATAGCTTATGAGTTTGGGTATATGATGTAGGACAACTACATCCTCTTTTACAGTAAAATTAGAGATCCAGTCCAAGTTGAACTCCAACTCCAAGTAGGATCCGTCAAGATTAGTATAGCTACAATTTGAAGGCCATATCTCCTAAGATATTGATCCAAATCCAGCAAATAACTATCCGTTGGAAAGCTGATATCAATTCCTACAAATCTCTTATTTACTATTTTGGATAATTTGGACTTTGTATTGATCAAAATTAGGATTTATTTATTATTCTGTGTCAATAATAGTCCTAACCCAATAAAGAATAGGATTTATATATCTTTATTTAAGATATGTTAAGTAGAATTCTTAGTAGAGTCTAAGTTTTATTTTTAATCTACACCAAGTAGAACTCTAAGTTTATTAGAGGGCTATATATACAGCCTAAGGTTGTAACAAAAAAAGGCTTTTCTATCAATAATATTCTCTTATTTTGGGTTTGTTCGCTTTCTATCTTCCTTGTGGGTTCAAGGATCTATCATCGTGAGAAAATGGTGATCTTTTCCTAATCCTCGTGCCCTCTCCCACCACATCATGTGGATCTATCATGGTGAGAAGACGGTGATCTTTTTCCTATCCTTCGTGTCCTCTCCCGCTACATCAAGAGGATCTATCATTATGAGAAGACGGTGCTCTTCCTCCTACCCCTCATGCCTCCTCTCCCGCTGCATCAAATGGTATCAGAGTAGGAGAAGACAGTGACCGTATTCCTATCCCTCGTGTCCTTCCTCCCGCTAAATCAAGAAGAAGATGGTGATCTTCTTCCTACCCCTCGTGCCCCCTCCCCCACTGCATCAAGTGGTATTAGAGCGACGTTATTCTTGAGCTCAACTCCATTGATCGTAGTTGGTGGTGACAACTCCATGGACGGTGATCTAGGAGATTATCAAATTCGAGATTTGATCAAACAAAGTTTTCCTATTTCTTTCACTAGGAAGTATTAAGCTTTGAAACAAATTGAAACTAAGAACCAAGCTCATCAACTGATTATCGAAAAGGCTCATGGTCCGATATCTTGGAATCAATATACGAAGCTACTTAGAAAAACCAAAACCTTAGTCAAGTGAATATTCCATATTTTCATGGTTATTAGAATTTATTTATTTGGATCGATAAAGTTGAGAAATTCTTTAAGCTTATGGAGATTTCTGAAGAGAAGAAGGTGAAAATTATTGAATACAAGCTTGATGGTTATACTTCATCTTGGTGGGAGCAAATTCAACTCCAAAGAATATGTGAAGGCAAACCAAAAATCCACTCATGGATGAAGATGCTTAAACTATTCAACATAAAGCTCTCAAAAGGGGATCAAAATCAAGGAAGATAGATCTCTGATCCAAGGGCTTCTGGAGTTGAAATCAATGGAGACAACCATGAGGTATTAATTCCACATCTTAGTAACTTTTCTCTAATATTGAATTATCAAATCGAAGAAAAGGTTGTGGATCACGTGGAAGACAAACAAACTAATGAAGATTTTATTGAGGTCCCCAAAGATTCTTTCTTTGATAAGTTAGAAAATCATACAAAACAGAAAATTTTCAAAAGACTATCAATGAGAAGTCATATGAATCAGTTGATAATCTTGAATGCTGTAAGGAAGAGTTTTCTACTTGTGAAAATATTGACTGTGCTACTCAAGATTATTCTTTGAATTCATCAAAAGCCAACTCTTTTGAACAATTGGAGAAAATTTCTACAATAGTTATCACTATACAAGATTCAAAATTTGTAATGATATATTCATATTATTATAGTAATTATTAGCAAACTTATGAAGAATACTTTCATTGCATGACAACAAATCATAAGTTGGTGTGTACAAAAATTTTATTTCAAATAAGGTTGAAGGGAACCTTGCAAAAGTTGAAGGGGTTGTGCCGAAGGAAAATATGAGATCAAATTGCTAGAGATGTTACTTGAAGAAATCTTATTGGTTTATATCATCAAGTTTTATGTTGGAAAGAGTTCAAGAGGAGCACAACTGCACCAATGGAGACTCCAATCTTTAACTTGAGGAAAAATCTTTTACAAGTGGAGGGGTCTGATGTAGGACAACTACATCCTTTTTTATAGTAAAATTAGAGATCCAGTCCAAGTTGAATTTCAACTCCAATTAGGATCCATCAAGATTCATATAGCTACAGTCTGAAGGCCATATCTTCTAAGATATTGATCCAAATCTAGCAAATAACTATTCGTTGGAAAGCTGAGATCGATTCCTACAAGTCTCTTATTTACTATTTTGGATAATTCAGACTTTGTATTGATCAAAATTAGAATGTATTTATCAGTCCGTGTCAATAACAGTCCTAGCCCAATAAGGAATAGGATTTATATTCTTTATTTAAGATATGTTAAGTAGAATTCTTAGTAGAGTCTAAGTTCTATTTTTAGTCTACACCAAGTATGACTCTAAGTTTATTAGAGGGCTATATATACAGCTCAAGGTTGTAACAAAAAAAGGCTTTTCTATCAATAATATTCTCTTATTTTGGGTTTATTCGCTTTCCATCTTTCTTGTGGATTCAAAGATCTATCGTAGTGAGAAGATGACGATCTTTTCCTACTCCTCATGCCCTCTCCCACCGCATTAAGTGGATCTATCGTGGTGAGAAGATGGTGATCTTCTTCCTATCCCTCGTGTCCTCTCTCGCTAGATCAAGAGAATCTATCATTGTGAGAAGACAGAGCTTTTCCTCCTACCCCTTGTGTCCCCTCTCCTACTGCATCAAGTGGTATCAGAGCAGGAGAAGATGGTGACCTTCTTGCTATCCCTCGTGTCCTTCCTCCCGCTAAATCAAGAAGAAAATGGTGATCTTCTTCCTACCTCTCGTGCCCTCTCTCTTGCTACATCAATATAGGTTTGAAGTATAGCCAACGGTTTTAAGTGTGTTGACGATTAACTTCTTTGATTTAACAGCATCACCGACAGCTTATGGGTTGGGCATAAATTTGAAGTGTGGCCAATAGTTTGGAGTGTATTTGTGATTAACATCTTTTAAATAAGGTATTGTGGCTGACTGATTAAGTGAGTTTAAGTCTACCTTAGTTTGGTTCATTTTGAAGCATTGCCAATGCTTTTGAGTTGGCTTAGCTTGGAAGATGAATCGTCAATGGCTTCTGGGTTGACTAGTTTTGAAGTGTTGCTAAAGGCTTTTGTAACACTCCTAGAAGGACTCAATCTGACCTTATTTAGTTCTATTTGAACTAATTTTAGTTTAGGTCTGAGTGACAATATTATTCGTTATTGATGGCTTCGGAGTATTATTGAGGGTTCAACACACCCAGTGGGACTCAAATTAATCTTATTTAATTATATCGGGACTAACATAGTTCAAATTCAGGTTTGAGTTTGATTTTAGTTAGCTTGAGTTGAGTTCAACTCTATGTTAGACCTTTATCGAGTTTGGTTTACATCTTAATGGACTTCAGTTCAAGTTTAAGTTAACTTAGTTCAACTTGATTTTCGTTCAGCCTGACTTAGCCTAGTTTGGTTCTAATTTGACTTTGAGCTTAGCTCTTTTAGTTTGAACTTGATTAACTTAATAAAGATTTGATTTGAGCTTAGTTTAATCCAGATTAGGTTTGATTTGAACTCAACTTGATTTTAAATTAACCCTCTTGAGTCTGATTAGGGTTGAGTATGAGTTTATTTGGTTTAGGTTAACTCAATTCAAATTTTAGGAGTCCAACTCAATTTGGATTTTAGTTTATTAATTTGACCAATTTAAGTCCATTTGAGCCAACTTGGCATTTGTCCATTTGTTTTAGACTAGTTCAATTTAAATGTAAATGAATTACTTCATATTAACCAATTTGATTTGAGGGTCCTTGGACTATTTATGATGATTTTAGATTAAACTCATAGCTCGACTTTAAATATGTGAACCCAAATATTGGCTTAGTTTACAAGCTTGAAAGCTAGTCCAGTGCAAGCCCGAGGATTGACTAGGTGCGAGCTCGAAGGTTGGTTAAGTGCGAACTCAAAGATTGACTTGAATGTGAGCCCGAAGGTAGGCTACATGCGAGCCTAAAGGATGACTTGGGTGCGAGCACAAAGACCGACTAGGTGCGAGTCCAAAGGCTGACTTGGATATGAGTCCAAAAGCTGACTTGAATGTGAGCTCGAAGGTTGGCTGAGTGTGAGCCCAAAGGTTAGCTAAGTATGAGCCTGAAGGCTAACTGAGTACAAGCTCAAAGGTTGGCTTGGTGCATACCTGAAGGCTAGTTGAGTGCAAGTCTAAAGGCTGGTTAAGTGTGAGCCCAAAGTCTAGCTTGGGTGTGAATCTGAAGGCTGATTTAGATATGAGCCCGAAGGCTAGTTGAGTGCAAGCCCAAAGGCTAACTTGAAGACGAGCCCACAGGTTAGCTGAGTGCAAGCCTGAAAGCTAGTTAAGTGCGAGGTCGAATGCCGGCCTAGATGCAAGCCCAAAGGTAGGCTTGGATGTGAGCACGAAGGTTGGTTAGGTGTGAGCCTGAAGATTGGCTTGTGGTTATGGGGAACTGCCATCTTCGAAAGGCTGTGGGTGGCCGCTGCGGGGCCATATGTTTGCTACCTTCATCACCATCTTCATTGCCATCTTCAAGGGACTATGGGTGACTGTAGTGAGGTCAAGAGTTTGCCATCTTTGAGGGGCCATAGGTGACCACAGTAAGGTTAGGAGTCCACTATTTTCATCACCATCTTCGAAAGACCACAGATGATCGCATTGTTGGGAGAGTTCCATTATCACACCAAAGACTGTGAGTGGTTGCAATGTTGAGAATTCTTCTTTTTTTTATTTTTGCCAAGTTTTTTTCTTTTTTTTACATAGCAACTTACTTTTTTATTATTTTTCCTATCTTCTTCTTCTATTTGAAGCTTAAAACCCTTCTCCTTTTCTTTTTCTTGACTAGATTCCTTTTTTTATTGCATAACTTTTCTCATTTTTTATTTTTCCTTTTCTTTTTATTTCTCCTTCCCTTCTTCTCTCTTGTACCTCTATATTTCTTCCCTATTCTTGTGCTTAGCTGAGCCAAGATGGCCTGGCTTCTTTTGTTTGAGTAGATTTGGCCAGTTCCGTCTCCGGTGAGGTAGGGGAGGTGGCTCCATGTGGAGGTGGTGCTTGTGGCAGCGGCCTCTTTGTTGGGGGAGCCGAAAGAGTGTCGAAGTAGAATAATATAGTGAGCCAGACACCAAACCATCCCAAAAGCTCAAGCTCATGGGATATGGGTCTTTTTCACTATATATATTGGACCCTATCTATCCAATATCCGATGTGGGACTAATTTATCACACCTGACATTATAACAATCTCCCCCTTTAGGTGTGATTTGACCACATCAATTTTAATACTCTTAATCAAGAACTCTTTTACTCGACCAGTTTCACCGTGTGACCCATACCAACGGGTTTTTGTCTCATTCTTTTTGATTTTTTAAGAGAAACTAACATGCGACTCAATTCAGTCGCACCATCACGGTAATTTCGGTCTTAAGAGTTTGCATAGCTTCGAACCTGAAGCTCTAGTACCATTTGTTGGGGGAGCCGAAAGAGTGTCGAAGTAGAATAATATAGTGAGCCAGACACCAAACCATCCCAAAAGCTCAAGCTCATGGGATATGGGTCTTTTTCACTATATATATTGGACCCTATCTATCCAATATCCGATGTGGGACTAATTTATCACACCTGACATTATAACACTCTTTTGACGAGGTGAAGGGGAGCAGGCCAAGGCATAGGGCCAAGATGACGATGAGCAGCTCAGTGAGGCCTTGTCCATGAGCAATCGGTAACGAGGGTTTGACCTGACCTCGTCTTGGAGGTTAGATCGATGAGGCTCACACTGGATCTCAACCCCTCTACTGTCATTGCTGCTAGGAATAAGAGCCGCCAACTCTTTTGCCACTTCTTCTTCTTCATGATTGTGGGAGAAAAGAAACCCTCTTTGCCTTTTTCTTTGTTCTGTATACTGTAGCACTGCAAGAATTGGTAGAGAGGAACTAAAGGCAAATAAACAGGTGGAGCTCACGTGGACCGTAAGCCAGGCTGAGGGGTCTGGATGGTAGGCAGGCATAGGACGAAGGAGCATGGATAGGGCAGCTTGGTGGTCCTACAGGAGAGGAGGAGAACATATAGAAAAAAAGAAAAGAACAAAGCTAGGTTCGAAATCACACCTCTTTGGTCTTTGATTTTTCTTGATAAACTTCTTCGATGATGGCCTTCCAATCCTCTCTCATTCTATTCTGATCATTGTGTTCATCTCTGATCTCTTTTCCTAATTTGCAAGTTTCATGGATTTTTATAATCTCGTGAAGATTGGTTCAATCTTCATTCAAAATTTTAAACTTGTGATGATTCAATGTTTTGAATTGATTATAGATGTGGATAAAATTTGCTTGAATGTAGATTCTATCTTAGTTTGGATAAGGATAGAAATCTCATTTTAAATATTTGAATCATAAATGAAAATCTTATTCAAATTTCATATTATGGATGAAATTATATTTTTTTGCAAAGTCATGAAATTAAGGAGGCTTTTGTAATTTTTTTCAAAAATTAGACTAAATTATAATTTTATAATTTTAGGGGCCTTTTTTGTAAAATGGACTTGTTTATAAAGTTTTAAAACTTTCAGGGTCCTTTTTTGAATAAAATTTAGACTTATTCATAAATAAAATTTTTGAGGAACTTATCTATAAAAAATTAAAATTCTAGAGTTTATTTATAAATAAAAAATTTTGGAGGGGTTTATTTGTAAATTTTCAATTCCATAGGGATCAATTCATAATTATTGATCTTTTAAGAGACTTATTTGCAAAGCCTAAATTTTATGAGACTGATTTGTAATTTTAGGATTTTATTAGATTTTTTGTAAAATTCTTATTCTAAGACCTATTTATAAGAAAAATTTAGTCAACGACCCATTTATGAAGATTTATTTAATTCAGGACTTATTTATAAAATTCTTACATTTTGTCATTTTGGTGCAGATTTTAGATGAGTTTTAGACCCAATTTTGGTCCAAATATTCAGTCTACTCTGCTTATTTGGATTAGGCCTAGATAGGGCCCAAATTTTTTTAATAATTTGAGTTTAATTTTAAATCAAACTTGAATATAATTTAAGTCTGATCGAGACCCATATTTGAGTCATAATTTAGTGGCATATAAGTCTTAATTTTAATTATATTTTAATCAAATTTGATTGTGCCAAAAATTACCTCAAACAAATTGCCCCCTTCACAGCCTCTTCTCGAGTTCTGGCGAGAAGAGAGGGTGTGAACAATTCTCAAGTACTTACCCTTATATCAACATTTCAGAAGTTGATTATATAAGTTTGAATTGTCATGCGACAGTGGATTTAAATTGTCACATGAGAGTAGATTTAGTTTACCATATAGAAGTGGATTTAATTAAATTGCTATACAAGGGTAGACTTAGATTGTTATATAAAAATGAACTTAATTTGTCACATGAAAGTGGATTTGGTTGGTCATGTAAAAGTGGACTTAAGTTGTCACGTGAAAGTAGCTAGGTTATTACATGAAAGTAGACTTAGGTTGTCACATGAAAGTGGGCTTGGTTTATCACGTGGAAGTGGACTTAATGTACAATGTAAATACAAGCTCAGTAGCCATATAAGATGGATGGAGTTTTGTGTCCTTGTTTTGCCTCAAGAAATATGGAATGCATGTTTGACTGAGTGTTTCCTTTTGAGAAAGTCAGACATTTCATCATAGACAAAATATATATACTTTGGTTGTTATGGTTGTTGCCCCCAGAGCTTAAGCATAGTATCTTTTGAGGAATTGGCCATTTATTGGTGGCATAGGCCTTTTTCACTTGTCATTGATCAGTTGGTAGGATCCTTCTTCAAATATCCTTTCAACGATATAAGGGCCTTCTCAATTAGGTTCAAACTTACCTTTTTTATTTCGATTCAGGATTATGGGTCTTCTCAGGACTAAGACCATTTCTCTCTTTTGGAATGACCTAAGCCGAGCCATCTTGTTATAGGCCCTAGCCATTTGTGCTTGATAAATTTCTAGGTTCTATTGTTTTGCAAGACTTGTCTCATCCAAAAGGTCTAACTTGTTAAGGCGAAGATAAACATTATCTTCTTTTGTGATTTCTTCTTGTAAGGCAATCCTTAGAGAGAGGATTTGGACTTCCAGTGCCAAGACTACCTCAGTTTCCAACACTAATACATATGACATTAATTGGGTAGGGGTTTAATATGTGGTGCAATAGGCCCACAGAGCCTTAGTAAGCTTTTGGTGCCAATCTTTCTTGTTTCTTGTGACAACTTTCTTCGAAATCTTGAAAAGGGTCTTGTTGAATGACTCAGCAAGTCTATTAGCTCTCGTGTTATAGATGGATGAATATCTCTATTCTACCTGCTGATGATGTATGAATTATCCTACATTGAAGCTTCTGAAAGATGCTTCAATATTAGAAATAATCCTTTGAGGAACACCTAATTGGTACAAAATATTTTTTTGAAAGAAGTAGATAACAATATTTGTTTTTATGTCTTTTAATGGAATAACTTCAGCCCACCTAAAAAAATAATCAGTTATTGCTAGTATAAAGCAATGACCTCCAGAAAAAGATGGTTCAATTGGGTCGATGACGTTAATACCTCATACCTAAAATGGCCATGAGGACACTATTGGATGTAGAGGATTTGGGTATTGATGAATGAAGTCACCATGAATTTAGCATAGGTGACATCTTTGCGCATATTCAATGCAATCTCCTACCATCATGGACCGGTAGTAGCTTATACGCTTAATCTTCATCATCATTTTTGGATCTAATTAATAAGTCCCACAAACCCCAGAATATACTTCATACATAACTTATTTGGCCTTGTCTAAGAGACAACGCAGAAGTAGTTGATCAAAGGATCTTCAATAAAGAGTGTCATTGATAAGTAGAAAGCGCATGACCCTCTTTTTGAGTTGTGCCCATGTAAATTTATTTTCCGAAAGTTCTCTACTTTTGAGGTAGTTTGTGAATGATATTCTCCAATCTATTACTTCTTCTATTAGTTTAGATTTTGTCATCTCATGCTTAATATTGAAGACTGAGTTTATCACTTATTTACTATAGATTGTGATTAAAATTTTTTCTTGATCAAGGTCAGCCAGTGCCTTGGCTAATTTGACTAAGGAATTAGCTTCCACATTGATGGACCAAGGAACCTTAGTTATTTGAATATGAGAAATTTTCCTTATGAGCTCCTGAGCCTTTTTATAGTATTTCAGGAGCTCAGATTTGTGGATTTTATATTTAGCTTGAATTTAGTTGATAACTAGTTGTAAATCACTAAAAATATATAGGCGTGATATTTCCATATTGAGGGATATTTCTAGTCGTGCAATTAGGGCCTCATATTTAGCTTTATTATTTGTGCATGATTTTTCAAGAGAATAGGAGTATCATAAAATGCCCTATTCAGAGTAACATAAATGAGTCCAATGTCTTCTTTGATTTGCAGAAGCTTTGATCCGATCCCTAGTTTGTGGATGATGTTCCATCAAAGTAAAGCTTCTAGTAAGGTTCTCCTTTTTGACCAAAAGTCATCAGTGAGGGCTTGCCCTTTAACCATCTTCTAGGGAGTGAACTTGATATCATATTCCATGAGGATTAAGGCCCACTTTGCTAGCCTTTTAGTGAGTACAAGCCTAGTTATTATGTATTTTATGGGATCAATCTTTGATATTAAAATGACTTGATGAGAAAGTAAATAATATCTTAACTTCTTGACTGTGAATATGAGCACTAAATAATACTTTTTGATGAGGGAGTAGTAACTTTCTACCACCACAAACATTCTACTTAGATAGTAGAGGTCATTTTCTTTACCTTTTTCATTATTCTAGATAAGAAATGCCCTCAAGGATCCTTCCATTGTTGTCGTGTAGAGAATTAGGGGTTTATCGAATAGAGGGGCTACCAGGACTAGTGGCTTTAGAAGATACTGCTTGATCTCTTTAAAAGCCTATTGATAGTCTTGATCCCAAACAAATGGAGTATCCTTCTTCATCAACTTAAAAAAAGACTTGTATTTTTTAGAGAGGTTTGAAATGAATCTTCTTATGTATGCGAGTCAACTTTGGAATGACCTCAATTGCTTTAAATTACTAGGTGGTGGCATATCTAAGATAGCTTTGATTTTAGATGGATCAATTCCAATCTCTCCATATTTGACAATAAAACTGAGACATTTTTCCAATGATACCCCAAAAGCGAACTTCATAGGATTTATCTTCAAGTTATATTTTCTAAGGTGGTCAAATACCACTCTTAGGTCTTGGACGTGCATATCTTTGAACTTAGTTTTAACCATCAAGTCATTCACATAATATTCCACTAATTAGTGTATATGGTCATCAAAGTGAGTCATGGCCCTTTGATAAGTGGTGTCTGCATTCTTGAGCCCAAAGGGCATCACCTTTATAGCAGTAAATGCCACTTAGTGTGCTGAAGGTCGTATGTTTCCCATCATCAGAATGCATTTTGATTTGGTTATACCCTAAAATACCTTCCATAAAGGAGAATATTTTGAAGTCAGCCATGTTGTTGATCATTTTCATTATGGGCAATGAAAAATCATCTTTTGGACATACTTTATTTAAGTTCCTATAGTCCACACAAATGCAGATTTAGTTATTTTTTTTCTTGATTGACACAATGCTTGCCACCCAATCTAGGCATTTTTCTTCTCTGATGAAGTATGTTTCAATTAGTTTCTTCATTTCTTCTATTACCTTTTGTTATAGGTCAAGTTTCATCTTCTAAGTGCTTATTTGATAGGCAAAAGCTTGGGATTAATGACCAATTTGTGGACTACAACTTCAGGATCTAGTCTAGGCATCTCCTTGTAGCTCTATGTAAAGTAGTCAATGTACTCTTGGAGCACTAATTTGAGCTAGGTCTGGCTTTCCTTTGAAAGTTAAGTACTGATAAAAGTTAGCTTGGGGTCTTCCTCTGAGTCTAGGTTGATCTCTATCAGTTCATCTATTGTGACTTGCCCCCATCCTCAAGTTGTGGTGGAGCTTCTTTTGGTTTAAGGATTATTTATTTACCAATTGATTTATAATGTTGAGTGAGGTTTGGTGAAGGTTCATGTGAAAGTATTTCAACTGCATCATGCCCCCTTTGTTTTAGTTCTAATGAAATCCCATTGAAGATGTCACCTTCTTGTGATATCTAAAAAGTCACAGCCATCTGACGCACATGTCAAGAGGTATTGATACCATTTGGCCCTCCAAAATATTGGAGATAGATCCAATCGTGACCATGAGACCTGTGTGGGTGGTTGGAATAATATAGCCTAGTCCTTTCGTATCCTTGTTTTGTCTTATAGGAATGTAAGCACGTTCTTAGGGTGGATCCCATAGATTCCTGAAGAAATAACTCTATCTCTCTTTGTCTATGGATGTCCACAACCAAATTTATTGATTATCTTACGAAGTTGGTTTGAGAAATATTTAGGCATGATTACAGAGGTCAGCCTATAGTCATGACAGAGAGCTAGCGAAGTATTTTCCATTTGACCTCTATTATTATCTTCGTGAGAAGTATAGCCATCTAGGCAAACTTGCGAGGCTTCTTCATCGGAAGAGGCTCGGTTAGAATCTTGTCCTAGGTGAGGAGCAAAGATCAACTTAGTAATTTTCTACTTTACTTGACTAATGGAAGTAGCCCTCTATCAGTGTCAGATCTTTGATAATATTTTGCATCATCATAATGTACCTTATGAACATCAAAAGGATACATCACCATCAATTTGGTGTTCTTTACCATCCTCAAAGTATCTGAAGTATTGATGTAAGATTAATGGTATTACTTTATTTTTTATGTAGTCACGACCTCTCTAGTAGTGCTTTGTATGATCAGTATCGATCACATAAAATTTGACATCTACCATCAATTTGCCCACTTTTAGAGGGATAGTTATGGCTCCTAGAGCTCTTTAGCTATTTTGATTAAACTCTTGTATGGTTATAATCTCAAACGATAGGTAACATACATTAAACGTTAGGCCTCTTAGAGTCTAGAGAATCATCAAATTAATTGAAGAACCTAGGTCAATTAGGATGCAATTGAGATGCAATTGATCTTGATCCCATCATTATTCCCTGTGATGCACAATGACCTATTATAGTCTATTATTTCAGGTAGCAAGTCATCATTTATGAAAGTGATGGCGGGAGTTTGACGTGCATACAAAGACTCCTTCATTTTCTCTTCAGTAAAGTATGTTTGGTAGTTGGCCAAATTCTACAAGACTGCACTAGTATATCCCTGAGTTCTTGTGACATCATCAAGGCATCAAAAATACTCAGCATGGCAAGGATCTTCTTGAGGTGGGCTACTATGTTATATTCAGTGGGCTACTATATTGTATTCTACCATTTTGGGTGCAGGTTCAGCATGCGAAGGCTTAATGTTCTTATTTATTTGAATTTCTTTTTC
This sequence comes from Trichopus zeylanicus subsp. travancoricus, assembly GCA_005019695.1. Classification (NCBI taxonomy): domain Eukaryota; kingdom Viridiplantae; phylum Streptophyta; class Magnoliopsida; order Dioscoreales; family Dioscoreaceae; genus Trichopus; species Trichopus zeylanicus. Next base: position 135,400 of record RXID01010958.1, on the reverse strand, counting down.
CTTGTCCTTAGGGATATTCTTGTCCCTAAGTATTGGAGCTTGTCTCGAATGTAATAGCTTTTTACCTTGGAGTTATACTTGGTTTGCTCTCCTTAGTTAAAACTTGGCATCATGAGACCAATAAGATTTGTCTTCGAAATCACTTCTATGGCCAATCATACAATAGGAGGTAGTGGACCCTTGTCCCCAATCAATACTTTCTTGAATGTTGTTGGAGGATGTGACTAGATGATAATCGTCCCATTCAATATCAGAACTAGGCATGCGGGGTTTTCTTGTAGAAAGTTTTCAGAAACTCTCTGGATGAACACTTTTATTTTATCTGCTCACATAACTTTCTTCAAGACTTTGTATTTAGGGTAACTTTTTAGTGGATATCTAGACTAATTTGACTATGGATATTCAGATGGATTTGATATAGGGGTGGAATGAGCTTTAGAGTCAATGCCTACTTCTTCTTTTGGTGCTTGTCAATGCAGAGCCTTTTGAAGTGGTCATAAAGTTCTTTTGAGTCAGACTTGGAGTCATATTCTTCATTCGTGCCTTATATGCATACTTACTCTAAAGTTGCCAAAGCACACCCTTCCACAAGCTTTAGGATTGGAACCTCACCAAACCTAGCAAGTTGAGCATTTGTTATTGGATTACTCAATGGAGGTTGGGACAATAGCTCATCAGTATTCACTTCGAACGTATGAGTCATTATATGACAAGAGGTTATAGACTTAGCTAATTTTGTTCGATAGTATCTAGCTTTCTTGACTCATCTTTGGAGTAAATGGCATAAGTGATCATTTTGATCTTGAGGAGGGTCGGTGAGTGGTTTCTTACTACCCCTATAAGGTCTTTTATATAACTTTGTCTTTTTCGCTAAGACCTTCTCCATCCTTTTGACTCATTCATAAAGCATGGTGATTGTATTTGTCACACTTTCCATGTGAGCAGTCATAGCCTACATGTTTTTGTTCAACATTTTATTTTCCCCCTGACAAACCTCATATTGGTTGTAGCTAACTCTTTCATAATATCTAGCTATAGTTTAAGTATGTCATAGTCGTGCTCACGAGTGAACCATTCTCTAAAATAATTATCTCAAGGGCAGCTGTCAAAAAAACATGTGGAATCTCTTGTTTCATCAGCATCATCCCCAATGAATCTCACCTTTTCTTTTCTTGCATCTTGAATTTCCTCATTATTGAAGTGACGGAGTGGGGATTGGGTTTAGTTGTAAACCTCCGACAGTAATATGACAAACTATGTTACCATCGGGAGTTCACTTTCTTCATTTCCCGTATCAAGGTCTTCTAGTAAAGCTTTAACTTTGTCATGAAAGAATTATTCAAGAGTTACTTGGTTTCTTAACATCATATTCATCTGGCTGAACCAACTTCTTCTTCTTGCTTCTATTCTTTCTCTTCTTGATACCTCAAGCAAATAAGGCGATTTGATCTGATGAGGCTTTCCTCATCACCAGCCTATACTCTTCGAGTTTCTAGTTATCTTCTCCATCAATTTCTTTAGACTTTTTGAAATATAGACATTCTATAGGTACCTTTGTTCGGGAGTACATTGTGCATCTTTCCTAAAAAGGATTTTAGCATTTGTGATCCTCGAATACAGTAATATGATTGATGTATTCAGTGGGTGTTTCAAGTAGGGCTACCTTCAAGAGAGTTAGCTTGCCTTATCAGTATTACTTCTGAACCTAATCCTTAAACACATAGCAGTCTTAAATGGTATGTCCCAAAACTTTATGGTAAGAATAATAGTTTGGGTGATCTATTTTGTTGGCCTCACTTGGCCTCTTGGATTTTGATAATTGAAGGTCTAACTTCAGTGCATCTTGAAAGATTTTATCTACTCTTTCTCTTTTAAAAGAGTATTTCTTTCTAAGCCTTTATTGGAGATTATTGGACTGTTTCACTTCTCCATCTCCTTCAAGTGTTAGTGGTTTCTGAGGATTATCTGCGTTCATGGTGGGGTTTGGAGATTTCCTTTGCTCAGTTATTGTAAATGCAATCCTCACATTTTTCGAAGACTCTCCACACTTTAGCTTATCCTTTTCTGGTCTAAAGCTTTGTGAACTAGATAAGGTTAGTGGGCTAATCCTTTTTAACTTCTTGACTTGTATGACAAGATCTTGAAAAGTATGGATAGAAGAGATGCTCAGATAAGATGTCATTCATTCTCCCCTTATGTTGTCAACGATTAAGTTTACTGCCTCAAATTAGCTCATAGATTATTTATACTTAATGCTGAAATTTTTTTCACCATATGATATAATCCAAGATTGACTCATTGTTATACTTTGGGGTCAAGACAAAGCCTATAATGGTCACTTTATCACTAACTCCTCCAAACCTGATTCAGAAAGCCTCCTTTATTTATGCCCAAATTTGTATGAATTTTAATTGCAGACTATCATATCACTAGAATTCTACTCCTATCAAGCTTATTGAAAATTTACCAAGTAACAACGAGTGATTATTACTTGAAATCGCATGTAGAGTCACAAAGTGAGCTAGTTACTATTTAGGATTGTCCAAGTTATTAAACTATTTGAATCTAGGCATTGTATAGTCTTTAGAATATGGCACTTGATTGTGATGACTAGGGTATGATTTGTCAGCATTATTTACTCTATTCGTCTCACTTTCTTGTCTTAATTGTGTAACTACCATTCATTATACCTACTATTGTATGTATGTTGGGAATTCAAGGTTGTCAGAGATCTCTGAAATTGGGGATTGGATATCCTTTATTGAAGGAGGTGCTTGTGAAGGGTCTACATTTTTGTAGATCTTATTTACAAGAGATATGCCTTCTACTGCCTCTACTGCTTGAGATGATTATTAAGATTGTTCTAACTTACCGATGTTCTGGCTCATTTATAGCATCGTCTCCATCAACTCTCTTTTGAGATTCATCTTTTTCTCTCCTTTGTTATCTTAGCTATTCTTGCAGTACTTTTATGGTCATTTCTTGATTAGAGCTTTCAATTATGACCAAGGCTTCTATTAGAATATGATAGTTTATATCCTGATAATTAGGTCTAGACTTTGAGTTGAGGCTAACTTCTCCTATCAATCAAGTGATCTCATTTAAAAGTCTACTCATGGAGCGAGTCGCCACATCTTTTCTTCGACGTGATAGCAAGGAATGGTCCATAGGGCCCTCTCTTCTTGGATTTTTTTTCCAGCAGTAAACCTCACTCAGGTAGCTTTCTTTTGACATTTGGTCAGCTGGAGTGCAGGCTCGTGGTCCCTCTCAGAGTCATAGTGAGAAATGACTATGACAATGTGGGTGATCTTCTTTGGTGAGCCCTCATGCTAGGTTACAACTTTACAGTGACTTTTGTATTTTTGTTTCAAGATTCACCCTTTTGTCACAATTTTAAGGCCAAACTATGCCCCCGTAACTTATTTTTACCCTTCTCTAAATTACTTAATGGAGCAAAGAAGTTGGAGGTAGAAATGGTAATGACTGACTTCATTCAAGAGGTAGGTTTCCTAAGTCAGCTAAAAATTTCAATAGCTTTTCCTTACTTATAACAGTCAAGATGATTTCCTCTTCATCAATGCATGAATCTAGATTTGCTTTTAATTGCCCCCTATGAGGAGTTTTGTGAAGGTGACTAAAGACTAAGTTTTGCATCGGTCCTAGCCTTTGAAAGGTTGATGTCTTTGTTAGTTAAGGCATGTCTCCCACTTCTTCATCTGAACAGTCCTTCTCATTAGGAATGATGGCATTGGGTCTCCTTTCTCTTGATGGAAGGTGAGAAATAGGATGATTTTGTATGTCGACCACTTCAATTGGTGCAATAGTAGATGCCCTCTTGAACTAGACAACCTCAGAAATAGTTTCGAACTTGATTTGGACTTCAGCTACTTCTATAGCAACCATTGACTGAGGTAACTACACAACTGAACCTGCCCCCAAGATGATGGTGAATCTTGGGGCAGAGATATTTTTCATTATTATCATTTGATTCTTTTTTTTACAAAGGAAAATATAATTGATCAGTATTTAATCATAATTCTACTTCATTAGTGTCTTTATAGTATTAACTAGGTTTATAGACTTAGAGGAGAAGTCAAGTCCCACTGAGCATGCTAGAATTTGTAGGATCAAAATTAACCACCCAGGATAATGGAGACCCCGGAGAGTAATCTCGAATCACAAATCAAAATTTATTTAATTTTTAAGTGCATTATCAAGTATTATGGGAATATTAATTTTCAATGGGCACAAGTCTCTATTATTAATTACCCCAATGATCGTCAGAAACCTCTTAAGGTGAGAAATCTAATTAATAAAATAGAGATAAAAAAAGAAAAAAAATTTGATTGATTTTAAGAAAAAATACATAGCTTAAGTAAGGGTATGCTCTCATTTCATAATGAATTTCAATATGAAAACATGAAAGAAATAAAGAAAAGAGAAAAGAGAAAGAGTGGAGAATAAGTTGATGTATGTTGTTGTCTCGCTATCCCTACACTAGACCATGTGTCGTCTAACCCGAGTCGTGGAAAGGAATGGGAGAAGTTTGAAGTATTTCTAATAGCTTTGAGCATTGATGATAACTTCATGATTTAAAGTATTTCTGTTAGCCAATAGGTTGTCAACAATAACTTTATTTGGGTTTGAAGCATTTCCATAGCCAATAAAATATAGGCGGTAACTTCTTTAGTTCTTGAAGTGTTTTCATAGTCGACAAGACGTAGGTGATAACTTTATGATTCTAGTAGCATCACCAATAACTTATAAGGTTGGATATAGCTTTGAGAATCATATTGTCAAATACTTTTGGGGTTGACTAGCTTGAAGAATGTATCGCTAATTGCTTCTAAGATTGGCTAACTTAAAGAGTGCATCATCAACTACTTCTAGGATTAGCTAGCTTGAAAGATATGTCATTAACTTCTTCTGAGGTTGACTAGCTTAAAGTGTGACCAACAGCTTTGAGCGTATTATTAGTTGATTTCATTGATTTGGTAGTCACCAATGGCTTAGGGGGTTGAGTGTAGCTTTAAAGTGTAGCCAATGGCTTTGAGAATGTTGGCAATTAACTTCTTGGTTTGGCAATGTCAACAATGACTTACGGGGTTGGGTATAGCTTTGAACATATTGACAATTAACTTCTTTGATTTGGTAGTATTACCGATGACTTATGGGGTTGGGTATAGCTTTGAAATATGACCAATAATTTGAAGTGTGTTAGCGATTAACTTCTTTTGAAGTGGTTGACTGACTAAGTGAGTTCAAGCCTACTTTGGTTTGATTCATTTTGAACCATTGCCAATACTTTTAGGTTGTCTTAGCTTGGAAGATGCATTATTAATGACTTTTGGGATTGACTAGCTCGAAATATTGCTAAAGACTTTGGTAGTACCCCTAGCTAGACTTAATCTGACCTTATTTAGTTCTATTCAAAGTAATTATAGTTTAGGTTAAGGTGGTAATTATTATAATGTCAGGTGTGATGAATTAGTCCCACATTGGATATTGGATAGATGGAGTCCAATAGATATAGTGAAAAAGACCATATCCCATGAGCTTGAGCTTTTGGGATGGTTTGGTATCCTGCTTACTATATGGATCTACTTTAACACTCTTGCGGCTCCCCAACAAGTGATATTAGAGCTTCAGGTTCGAAGCTGTACAAACTCTTAAGACCAAAATTACTACGATAATACGACTGAATTGAGTCACATGTTAATCGCATGCCAAAGATCGGCGAAAGAGCGCTAGCGCTGGTCCAAGGGCTTGGGCGCCAGGGCGAGACCGGCGTGAGGCCGGAGAAAGGGTGCGTGCGTGGGCGCCAGAGACTGGTGCGAGAGCGCAAGCGCAAGGCCGGCAAGGGCATGGGCATCAAAGGCCGATACGAGAACATGAGTCGCACGGTGGAAGTAGTCGAATAAAAGAGTTCTTGATTAAGAGTGTTAAATTGATGTGGGCAAATCACATTTGAAAGGGGAGATTGTTATAATGTCAGGTGTGATGAATTAGTCCCACATCGGATATTGGATAGATAGAGTCCAATAGATATAGTGAAAAAAGACATATATCCTATGAGTTTGAGTTTTTGGGATAGTTTGGTGTCCGGCTCACTATATGGATTTGGTTTAACACTCTTGTGGCTCCCCAACACCGAACCGCCTCTTTAACCTATAAATAACACTATATTTACAAAGTAAGAGACTAATTGTCAATTTTATTTTTTCACTATATTTGTGAGATCTTAACTAACTTAAGTGTCAAAGCAAATGCTGCCGAAGAATTCCCAATAGTCTTAATTCATATAAAATTCTACTTTGCATGCAGTTCCTCGTATGATAAATAACTTGAACTACAATAATTACTATCTATAAAAATTGTCATAAGGAGTCTAGAACATCTATAAGAATTTTCATACGAATTTGAACTTAATCCCCATCGGAACAAAGTCTTAGGTATCCAAAAATGAGTTAAAAAAATTCTAATTAAGGAGATGGTCAATTCACTTAATGAGCATTTAGATGCTAGTCAGTTTCAGATTTTTGAGATGGCATCAAAAATTATTTTCTTGATTATCTCAAGGACAAAATACCTGTTGGGCAAGCTGATTCTGTATGTTATTTTTATCTTTTTAAAAAAAAAATTAGTTGTTTTAAAAAATGACTAACTTTTTATTTTATCCTTTCCTCTTCTAAATACTGATTTTTGGGTCTTTCTGGTCGGAGAATAAAACCTAAAATTAACCAGTGTGTTAGAGCGAAAAATTGTTGGGGAAGCTGAAAGAGTGTCGAACCGGAATAATATAGTGGGCCGGACACCAAACCATCCCAAAAGCTTAAGCTCATAGGATATGGGCCTTTTTCACTATATATATTAGATCCTATCTATCCAATATCCGATGTAGGACTAATTTATCACACCTAACATTATAACAATTTCCCCCTTCAGGTGTGATTTAACCACATCAATTTTAACACTCTTAATCAAGAACTCTTTTAGTCAACCAGTTCCACCGAATGATCCATACCAACGAATTTTTATCTCATTTTTTTGATTTTTTAAGAGAAACTAACATACAACTCAATTCAGTCGCACCATCACGGTAATTTCGGCCTTAAGAGTTTGCACATCTTCGAACCTGAAGCTCTGGTACCATTTGTTGAGGGAACCGAAAGAGTATCGAACCGGAATAATATAGTGGATCGAACACCAAACCATCCCAAAAGCTTAAACTCATAGAATATGAGCCTTTTTTACTATATATATTAAACCCTATTTATCCAATATCCGATGTGGGTCTAATTTATCACACCTAACATTATAATAAAAAATAACCAACGTGCAAAGACAATTATCTATTTTCTTCCTCAATCCATAACAAAGATCCACACAGTTACACATCTCAATTAAATTACATCAGTTCTCATGATTTCCGGCAATATGGCTTCTAAAATGTTCCAATTCCATGATAGACAAGCACAAAATAAAACAATACAATAACATTATTTTGTGTCTCCACCTTGACAAGAAGGCCATATCTTGGAGATTTAAACAGTCAGCTCTACAGCATGGTTGAGTCAGCATCTGAGTAGTTTTGGACATAATATTTGCCAAAACTATCTTGTTAGTAGCAAGTAGAATCACAGATATCAACCAGCAGCCACAGCATCTGTTCTTGGACTCGAGTCCAAAAGCTGCCGAAGTTTCCCACTGGAGTTATCAGAAGCATCCTTCTCCCACTGACCACTACTAATACTGGAGGTGGAGTAGTTGATTCTACATAACAAGTTCTCAGTAGCAAGAGATTTTGTTTCGCAAGAATCTACTGGTTCACAGATTGCGTCTTTTGCCAGAGTTGTCTTAGCATTCTTCAACTTCTCCTGTAACCAAGTGACAGGAAAATGACCATCAAATAATGAACCAATTGTCACAGATACAGAGCAGAATTATTTGTTTTGATGCGTATGCCATTCATCATCAATTCTATACTGAATAAAATGAATTACAATCACAATGTACAGGGAGGATCAAGGAGATGTACCATTAAAGCAGCATTTTCTAGGCTTAGATCTTCTGATTTCTCCCTTAGTCGGCTAATTTCAGACTTGAGACTTGTGTTCTCATTGATCAAGGTGTCAACTTTCATGGCAAGCTCCTCAGTTTCAGCCTGAAGACAGAACAAATACGATAAGCATAAAACATGGGGCTGTTGACAAGGAAGACAATGCAAGGACCAATATGGGGAATAGCTGAATAGTATTACAGTAGGTCAATAAGCTATGAAATGCGAGGATATCCATTTCCTACCTGTTTCCTCAACCTTGACCTTCTAGCAGATTCTCTGTTTGACTGCTTCCTCCTTTCCCGCTTCAGCGCCCTCTCATCCTGGACAGTACAATATATTGACAAGGTGAGAGAGGCTAGCTTTATCATCCTGAATAAAATACAATAGAATTCATCCCAAAGTTAGTATAGATGAGGCCACTTGCAATATAAAGCCAACAGCTTTTATTTTGGACAAGAACAAGAGACAGGGTTTCTAAGAGAACCTTTAATTCAGGACAGGGAAGAAGCTCAATCCAGACATATATTTGGAGCAAGTACAGAAAGTCAACAGGAAGATAAACAGTAAGGATATTCAGCGACCAGATACCAATACCAAGATGGAGCAACTGCCAAATGACTCAAAACTTATCCGACCCTTGGTTGAATTACAAACAGGTAAGAAAATACCAATTGTACATGCCTGCAGCCAAAGTTCATCAGTAGCTCCATCGCCGCCTGGCCCCATGGCATTGTTTACTGGTGAAACAGGACTCAACTTTCCAATATTAGAGACTGTGAGCTCCAATCCTGTTGTGGGATTAGATTGTGCTATGATGCTTAGTGGCATTCCCATATTGTCTGCCACACCAGAATCACCCTTAGCATGCATTTCAGCTTTTTCATCCTTGCCTGGAAAAGGTTCCATTTAAATTTATGTAACTTCCGAAGAACATTCACACAAAATCTTTGTACATAAAGCAAAGACATCTGTTAAAAGGTTCTGCAAGTCTTAAGCCTTCTGCAAATGGCAATTAGATATATTGAAGTTGAGTTTATCAGAATCAAAAAGGGAGTCAATAACTCTACCTGAGACAGGCATAACTTCAGAGCCCCTTTTGATTTGGCCTTTCATCCCCTATGAGATTGCAAAGAAAGAGGACCCAATTAGAAAAGCAAAAAATTGAAGTTTAACGCAATACATTTTTTAATTTGTAACAACAAAAAGTATGAGAGGTTCAAGAAGATATCCTTGAAGTATATTACTCTGTATTCATCTTGTCTGTCATATCCCTCAGTTGGAACTTCTACAGCACTTTCCCTGCCATAACAGGATGTCAAAGACCAAACCCCCCAGAACGAAAAGTGCAGTTCAAGCTGACAAAAAGACCGGACAAAAGAAGAGGCATACAAGTTTGGGTTTTGATGAAGAAACTTTGACAGCTTGCGTGCAGCATCTCCTGTAGAATTTTCAGTATTACCATTGCCAACTGCAGCAAGTCCATCAACCCCTTTGAGCTTTTTCACAGGGTTATTCTCTTTGCTGCTTGATGACTTTGCAGGTAGTTCTGTGCCCAGAGAATTTGCCATCTGCCAGCAAGAAATAAGATAAAAACTGATCCAAAAAGAACAGTTACCAGCATTAATAGCATGATAACAAATGAAGATCATCCTATTTGAATTGACAGTCCATACCACAATAGATTCACTTGTGGTGGAACATGGTGCAATCACATGACAATGAGCCTGTGATCCCTGCTTAATTCCAAATAACACACTTCATTGAATAGTCATTCTTTCTCAAAAAGAATTTTAATGCTCTTTTATTGGCTTAGACAATGAGATCAACAAAAGCTAGAACACCTCAACATTTCTAAGTTGGGGCTAGCATAGGAAAAAGAAAAAAAAAAGAAAGAAAAGAAAACAGAGGTAAGAACTTCCACTTACAGGTGGCATTGCAGGATGGGAATAAACTGCAGGCGGGTATATTGCAGCATATGGTGTCCCAAAAGGTGCCATCAAAGGCTAAGACAGAAAAGAATACATCGAATATGAAAAGCATTGGACAACATAAACTGAAGAACATTATCCAGGACCACTTAGTGCAAAGTCAACAATGCTGAGTGTGAGAAACATCTGAACAGGCCAAGTCATTGGGCTTCTGATTGAAGGTATAATTTCCTAAGTTGCAACCCTTGGTAAGTTTTCAGAACATCCTTGCCTACATAATTAGAATCATATGGCTCATCTGGCATTGGAATCTTATAATTGAGGTTTCAAACCTCAGCTGAATGTTTTGGTTTTAGTCGAATCTGAAAGGTCCAGGCCATTTTCAAGCTTAACCTGAAATAGGCCCCAAAACCATTTTGGTGTAGCGGTTCAGCAAAAGAACTGGCCACTAGTTTAAACTTCTATATTGTGTGAAGAATATGTAAAAAATTAATGAAATTGAATCCTTTATGCCAAAAACCCAAGCAGCCTTTTTGTGAAACCAAAACATACTTAACCTTGCTTATAGGATTTTTGCTTACCATGCAAGGAAAGAGAGTAACACATCAAGGACTTGCAGAAGTAATAATATTTTCAAGATTAATTTAGTAAAAATCTTGATTGCAGGGCTCATGTTTCAAATTGTGCATATGCAGCAAAGCTTGTTGTACTTAAGCCATGCTTCATAATCAACTTCAGTTTACCTCCATATGGCAAACATCAGCATACAGGGCCATAAAACATTCAAAAGAGGAGTTTGTTTCCCTTCTTTTCAGAAGCACCACTCACCAAAAAGATACTTCTACCAAAAAGAATATGATCGTACCAGCTTTCAGTTTTGAACTTTGTATATGTGTGCTTTTCTAATGTGATGGCAGAGATAGAAATTGTGGGTACCAAGACGGTTCCTACAAAAAAACAGTATACAAATTGCAAAACAGGAACTGAACAGATAGAGGAGGTAAGAAATATTGGAGGACATTTCCCATCATTCAACAGGTTATCATGCTGGATTCGGGATATTATGAGCACAATCTCTTTAAGAAGGTTGATCAACTTTAACTCTGTATTTCAGATAACAAGTACTCGTTCCTGTAGTTAAAAATTTAAAACAAGCAATTACCTGAGGGCCCCACATGAATGGACTAGGTGGATGACCAGCTGCAGATGTGCTGAAGTAAGGTTGCATGGCAACTCCAGGGCCATAATATGCCTGACCATGAGGATAAGAAGATAGCTTGATCTTTTATTACATGTAATTAAAAAAAAAATTCTCTTCACGCTTATGAATGCACTAAACAAAGATACCTGCATAGCTGCCCAGTCAGGATATGCTCGTGAAACAGGTTGCTCCTGAAAATGGAAATGTCCACACAAAAGCAGTTCCAGATTTAAATAGGGGGAAAAAACAATAACACCAGCATCATGCTGATGTAGCTATGGCAAAAATAAAAAAAATAAAAAAATACTGCTTATAAGCCATAACAGATAAACTTGCCACCTTTGGCAAAACAGCACATGAACCAATCCAGAAAATGGTATAAAGAAGCGGTAGTGGATAGCTTATTGCAGATACATATAACATGAGCAGAACAATCCAGAAAATAGTATAAAGAAGTGATAGTAGATAGCTTGTTACAGATACACATAACACAAGTGCAAATAAGGCACAAGGAGACTAGAACTAAAAATAAAGTTCACAACAGAAGGAAAGCAAAAATAGTTCCATCTCTTTCCTACTGAATGTACTTTCCTTGTCTTCCCTCTTTCCACTATAGAAGCCAAACAAAATTAATTTCCCAAACATCCCTATATAGTTCCTCAAGATCCACTCTAATTTACCAATCTAATGAAAATTGATCAAATCAAATTCCAAACAGTGATTTTTCTTGAAATTTGTGATGGTTGTTTCTAGCTTACCAACTTAAAGAACTGATTTAAATATGATAACTGAAAAAACTAATGGAAAGTCCATGCTACATGATATACTTAGTTCAGCAAAAAACAAATGACTCTGGGATATATAGCACACATCATAACACATTATTTCAATTTTAGGTCTCAACATGCAGGCACCACTGCAAGACAATCTATATGAAAAATTTAGGAAAATTAATTCATCTTATCTTCTAGAGACATGCTTTACAAAACACCATTAACACAGATGTGCAGTACATTATGCATGAAATTATAGACAGGGATGCTAAAATGCATATGCAAGCCACCAAAAGAAAAATGCACACATTAAAATAAAAAATAAAGAAATAATGTACAAATGCATTCAGACAAATCATCCTGTTGTTTTCAGTTACCATCTCTGCTGTTTCCTCTTCAGAGTGAGATATTTGGAGCAAGAATAATCACCAAAAAAATAAACCAGCATAGATATATCGCTATGCTCTGGTTTTCACCTTTACAGGAGAAGATGCTTTGTCAGACTTGGGAGTAGCAGCAACCTCACCACTCTTTCCCATTGAATATGTTCCAAGGGCACCTAATGACTGTGAATCAAAGATGTATTCAGCATGTAGCAATCAAATTAATTGTGTTAAAAATGGAAATATCCATCAATAACTGTGAACATGAGAAAATGCTCTTATGGAAATAATTATACAATATTTTACATAGTTTCTTATGCATAATACATAAGCTAGAAAATAAGGAGACTCGTAGATATCTTAAAAAATAAACATAAGAGGTTAAATATAAAAGCTGGAGATAAGGAATGATTCATGCTCATGAGACCTGAGATGAAGGGGTTATCATTCACTGGAACAGGCTTTCGAATCTTCTAACTTTAAAACTTCCAAAATACAAATAAGGTGAACTAGCACAGTATTATGAAGACCCCAAATGTTGAAGGGCAATAGATTTTTTTAAAAAAAATTTAGATCTACAAGCAGTCTGGCAAAGTCAGTATTGTACAGGCCACTGGTCTTCAACAAGAAACTTTAAGATAATATAGGTCTTCTTTTTGTGGCAAATGAAACCTATAGCTCAAAACAAGTCTTATACAAGAAGGAACATTAAGGCTCAAACTCTTTTTTTTTCTTGTAACTTGCTCATAATTTTGTTTGAAGCACCAAAAAGGTCGAACCAGGAGCAGAATGAATTCAAATGTTTATGAAAAAACATGGCCAATTACATGCAGCATAAATATGTACCACTTCTTAAAAGCACACATGATACTCTCTAACTCATCCTAAGTCTTTTCCTCGTAATTCTTTTTTTTTTTTTTTGTAATACCAGGAACAAACTAAAGTGTATTCTCACACTGAACTTTAAACTACTATGCTATGCTTAATGCTAAAACTTTATCCAAAAAGTAAAGAAAATAATGTAGGTTTCTCTAAACTTGAATTGTGCCTTTGATTCCTGTCTTTTAGCATAAAATCATTTTCCTTCTATCTATCTTTGGCTTGTCCTCTAACATATTTTTAAGCCAATTGGCTTACTCCTGTTTCTACAGATTATTTCAGGTATAATGTTTGGCCATAAACTGGCTATGGACAACTGCTTCTTATCTTATTATCTAGTGCCACCAAGTAAAAAATTGATACTACATAAAGCAATCGACATGCAAGAAAAGAGATCAAAACAAAAGGCCCACTTACCTTCTACCTAATCCTAAAATTGCCAAAGATTAGCAAAAGAAAACAAATACTTCAACAGTATGTTAAACAATAAAATCAAATCTGCCCCTGCTAAACCAATCTCAGAGTCCATGGTCCCCCAAGATTAGAACCAAGTATTGAACAGACTGACAGGGGCAGAAATGTCTTTCCAGAAACTCTCCACCAACAAATAACACAGCTTTCAGTGCAGATCTTGTAGACAAGTGAATTCCCATCAGAACAGCACGTCACCAGCACCGCTTTCCTTCCCCGCGCCTTCCACCCCCACTCACCCCACACACCACCACCCCCCCACCCCCCCCCCGCCCCCCCCCCTCCTTCGTCTCTTCCCTTCTCTCTGGGCAATTTCCCTCGCAGATCTCCAAAACCCCAAATTATGAACAAGAGAGACGAATTCGGATCAAATCCAACGCCGTGCTCCGAAACAAATGAAGAAAAAAATTTCAGCTTCTTAGGATTCACGGAGATCCGAGACACAAACCGTTTCATGGAACCAAATTCAACCACTCAATCAAGTATTTCCAGAGGAAATCCAACATACCTGCCTCAGAGTGCCGAGAAATCCCGTCTTTCCGGCCCAAAACTGAAAAAAGGGGGCTAAAAATCTCCAAAAGCCATCGCCAGAGTTCGCGAGAAGAAGAGGAAAAACGCAAAGAGATCGCCAAAGCGTGAGAAACAAGCAAAACAACAACCCTAATCCCCCAAAATCCTCCCTTTTTATACGGGAAAAAAAAAGGAAACAGAAGAGAGAGCTCCTCCGGGGGTAGCGGCGGAGAAGAGGAGCGGGGAGGAGAAGAAGCGGGGCGCCAAGAGGTGTGCCACGTCATCACCCACGTGTCCTCTTGCGCAATATGACAGACCGGATCGCAAAGACGACGCACCCATATTGCCACTGTAATTTTACCTTCCCACATGGCGAGCATTGATTGGACATTGAGGACAAAAGCTTTTTGGTGGTTTGCTCTGGCCGTCGGTTTTGCCGGTGGAATATGCAAATGGATAATTGCAAACCACCCCTCGAAGTTCCAGTGATGTCTAGCGACGGGGCTCATATATGTAATTTGGAGACATTTGAGGGGGTTAGGTGAAAGGTGAAATTCTAAATATTTATCGTGGCAGCAATTGCAGCGTACACGTCTCCTTTTGAAACATACGGATCCAAGCCGTTTGTTTTGCATAGCGGTAACAACACAGACCCGATGGACTGTAGACGGTCGTGATCTTGTCCTATATGACTAAATGTGAGAGGAGTCCCACGCTAGGGCTGAGTTGTGGTCCGGGGTCCGGCGGCCTGCAGCGCAGCTCAGCTACAGCCTAGTAACGGGTGGAACCGGCAGGGTGACGTGTACTGCAGCGACCAGCCTGGGCGGCGGACGGGCGAACTTCGACCATAGCTTTGTTTTGTAGAAGGCGGAACTGTACGGGCCGATTGGGCCGCGTTGGCCCGTTTTAGGCGCTTACTTGGCGGGGCCCGCTCGCGGGTTTGAATCGGATTGGAGTGGCAGGTCACGTCCGGGGCGAGTCATGATCCGCACGGAGAGGAGGTCCCAGCCAGCTGCACTCGGGGAGATATCGGGCTCGATTTTGTGATTAGCAAATGCGCAAGTTGCTAGGGATTATCGTTTTTACCGAAATACCCCCATTTTTTGCTGTTTTCACAAAATAAAACTGGGAAATTTTTTAGGTACACCGTAAAAACTTTTCAATTGAGCAGTATCTTTCTCTAATTTTTAAAATTTTCAAAAATTCCCTCCATTAGCAACTGTTGGTATAAAAAACCTGAAAATGCTATAGCAGTTCTGTAGCATATTACATTATTATTGTAACAGTACTTAAAATAATATAATAATATATAAAATAATATGATAATGCTATATTAGGATATGAATAATAAAGCAGTATTGGAGCAATTTATGGTAATGCTATATGCTTAGAAATTAGCTATTATAATCAAAAAAATAATTTTTTTTCAGTCATATATAATTAATTTTATCATAATGATTATTTTATATATATATACTTGATTTTAATTATTTTATTTTATTTATATTTGTATTAGTTTGGTTTTCATCATAATAAATATAGTATTATCATAGTATCCAAAATATTACTATTGTTAGCCTAGATTGACAACTTTTGAAGAACCTTTGAGGAGGGTAAAATAGGTTTCTAAATAATAAAACAAATTTTTATTAAAATACAATAAACCAAATTAGAATGAGTGAAATAATTAAAGCATAAAAGAATAATTAATTTATAATTATATATAAAATAATTTTCAATCAATATCAAGTTAAGTGCATAAGATAAAAGAAAGTAAAAACAGTATGAACCAATATACTTCATATGTATTGCCTCAATCTTGAGAACTAAAACTCAATATTACAGTTGTCGTTTCATTAGGATGAAATCAAACCCTTACAAACTCGTAACTACAAATCTCGTTCCCTATTGGAGCCAATCGGTCACTTTTCACAACCTAAGAAATAAGCACTTTCATCATTCTCTTAAAACTTAGAAGAGTACTTCTTTTCTAATAAGGTAGGAAGTTACAATGATAAAGATGAATAAAAAGAAATATAAAAATTACAACAAGAGTATCTTAATATTTAAGTATAAGGGCATTTCGAGATTTGAAGATTAATATCTATTTGAGCTTTTGTTACGGTTAGAAAGTTTTAGGAGAGGGATTCTCGCTCTAAAATTATGAAAACCTAATTTTTCTCACTTAGTAAAAACGTCCCAAATCTTAATATAATCGTTGGAATAAAAAATTAGTCATTTAAAAATCATTCCTTACAATCTTTGCTGAGTTCGATTGTTTGAATTTTAAGGTTTGGGAGTCCAAATATCCCAATAGTCAATTTTCATCTAGTCATTATTAACTGATGTCAGAAGTTTGAATATCCAATCATTAGGTTCAGGCGTCTAAACTAGCACAACTAAAAGACCAGTATATATATCAGATAATCGATTCCCAAAAACATGAGAGAATGAAGTTAGCAGCTTCTTAACTTCGGTCATCCAAACCTCAGATTTGGGCATCTGAACATGTCAATAATCGCTAGAATTTCTCTACTATATTTGGTCATTCGAATTCTGAAATTCGTGCGTTCAAAGTTTATAGAAAAATCTTAACGAGTTCTCTGCAATTTCAGTTTCCAAATGACATCAAATCATAACTAATCTTAAATAGAAATAATAGATTGGTAAATACATTCCAAGATGAATTTGAATATTAACTAAAAACTCAAATAAACTAACTATCAAATTCTCGACTCAACAAAAATAAATAAAAGTTCTAAACCTATGAGGCTTGAATTGATCTTCCAGATTAAGGATTTTTGAACCTTCAACTTGATCTTTAATATTTATCTTCAAATTTTTATTCTTATTTTTTTGAATCATCATCTGCACTATCTAATGAGATTTATTTTGAAACTCTATCATTCTTGAGTTTGGATGATCATTAATAATCTTGAAGTTTATCGCAACTTAAAAACTTATTAGACCTTAATTCGATCATTACCAAAATGTAAAAGATAACAATTATAGTAACTATTACATAACAATACATATTATAGTATCTACTAAGATTTTAAGTTTTGGTCGAAACCAAGCCGTTTCGATTGAAACGGTTCAGTTTCGACCAATTCTGAAACGAAACCACATATTTACTTTCGGTTTTAGGATTTTCAATGCAGAGGCAGCGAGCAGAGTGAGCAGAGCGGGTGGAGTGAGCGCGGCGCGCGGGACGAGCGCAGCGTGCGTGGGGCGAGCGCAGTGCGCACGGGACGAGCTCAACTGGCCGCGAGTGCAGCGCGCCCACGGCATCTCTAGGAAGTCGGGCACAAATGGCGGCGAGTGCAACGCTCCCGCAGCAAGCGGAGCATGCCCGCGGCATCTCGAGGAAGTCGGGCTCAACTGGCAGCATTGTGTTTGCCTGCTGCTCGTGCGAGGCCGGGGAGCTGGTAGAGCAGCCGCTGTCGTTCGCGGTACAGAAGGTGCGCGCCGCGGTTCGGGGGATGACGGACGCTTACATACGATCGATCGTGGACTATTTTGAGACGACGAGGGCGACGGCGTCCCTGACGAGGACATTGCTGATAACTGCGTGGACAAGGTTGATGTTTAGGACGTCAGACTTCGGGTGGGGTGAGGCGGTGCAGTCGGGGCCGGCGGAGCTGCCGAGGAAGGAGGTGGCGCTGTTCCTGCCACATGCGAAGGAGAGCAAGAGTGTAGTGGTGGTGACGGGGCTGCCGGCTTGCTGCATGGAGACCTTTGAGGAGCCCGTGGACATGGAGGTTTAATGCGAAACAAAGTTATAATATTAATAATTAGAATAAGGGAATTCACTTTGTTTGATATTGAATATTTCAAGAATAGAACGTGATTTGTGATTTGCATAATAATAATTTGCGAGACTTAACGTGTGTAATTGATTATGCTGCTTGATGATGATCATACGACGCGACTTTCATTGATTCGTGCCCGCGCCCTGCTGGGCTGGCCCCGCGTGCTCGCCAACCTGCCACCGCTTTCTCGCTTGTCTCACGCTCTCACTGGCCTATTTCCTACTTCCACAAGTTGAAGCCGGTCTTGCACTGGAATTAGCACTATAGCCAGTCTAATTCTGACGTCCTTGTCGGTCTTTATTAAATACTATTCACGTAACCGTTCATTATTTTTAAAATTTTTTAAACATATTACAATTTTTTAATTTGAAGTTAAAAAATAATTTAAAAAAGTTAAATTTTAGTCAAAATATAATTAATAAAAAAAATATTTTAGTTGAAACTGAAATGAAAATGATTTTGATTGAAACACGTTGATTTTTTTTTTCACGTGCATACATGCATGACCGTTCCACCGAAAGTAAAAAAAAAAAAAATTTGCGTCGGTCTCACCCCTATGTGAATCGTTGTCACGAGATTACGCAAAACTAGTTGTTTTGGCTCGTATGTTTATAAATGTTCATCTGAATCGTTCAGTTACTGAATTCATAATTTCACATATAGATATTTCAAACTCAACTAATGATAATGATGATTAGTTATATTACATTATAATTAATAAATTATGTATGTATCAATTATATTTTAATAATAAGTTAAATTTGCTTATGTTAATTTTTAACTTTTTAATCATATTTATATTATTTCTCATATATTTTTTATATAGTAATATATAAAAACAGTTGTTAACTATCAAAATTAATTTTAATTAATTAAAAAATATTTAATATTGTGATAAAATTAATTATAAATTCTTTCATAATTTTCAAAATTTTATAAAAAATTTTCAAAATTTTATCATATTTTTAATTTAAAGTTAAAGTACAGTCAAAATATAATCAAACTCTGGTCAACACACAATTAATAACTAAAAAAAATCTTTACGTCGAAACTGAAACCGAAATGGCCGAAACATATCGATTTTGCTGGGTGCCGAAACCGAAACCGAAATCGATACTTAAAACCTTGGTATCTACTATAATATTTTAATGGTGGTACGATATAGTTAACAAAGATAGGGGTTAAAATAGAATATTTGTTGTCGCATCATAGGGGTCTTTTTGAAAATTTGAACATTAAAAAGAACTATTACTCAATTGAAAAATTTTCATTGCGCATTTAGAAATTTTTTCAATATAATTTAGAGTTTTTACTAAATAATCACATATTATTACGAACTTATGGAAAATTATCTATTTTATCATTATTAGTAAAAACTCACTTATTTTATACTATAAATTTGCAAAAAAAATTTAGCTCAATTAAAATATATCCAAAAGTTATTCTATTTTAATTTAATTTTACCAACTAAAATTAATATAAAAAATAATTTATTTTGTTATAATTTCTGTGAAAAATTGGTTGTTATAATTACTATAAATTAGAAATTTAAAATCTAATTGTATCAAATTAACTATCGGTAATTATGAACTAGCTATCCGAAACAAAACCAAACGAGAATAATTTGATATTCTAATATCAATTTAATTGAAAAAAATTAAATTTAAATAATAATTTTTACATATTTTAATTGAGGTAATATTTTGTAAATTTATAGTATAAAATGAGTAATTTTTTAAATAGTGATAAGATAAATACGTGTTCATGATTCATAATAACTTATATATATATATATCTATATATATACTATATATCTATATATATATAATTTTTAGATTTTTTTTTTTTGACGGATTAGACATAGATTCTAATAAAAAATAAATATTTTTCGATCACGGCAATAAAATGACTTGAACCCCAAACCTTTTTTTAAAAGCAATCTCTCTCATTATACTAACAATATAAAAAATAAAACTTCTACAATAACTTCAATATTGATACGATAATACAAGGATTTCAATGTATCTTAAATATCTTAAAAAACAAAGAAAAAAAGACAATAGCGAAGAAGATGAGTTACACCTGATAATCACAATTGTAATAAAAACTAATGAGTAAGACTTAGTGGGAGTTGAAATATGTAAATGGTAAATCAATCAATGATTATAAAGGCATGACACAGGGAAATATTGATCCTTGAAGAAAGCATGGATGACTCTTATGAAATTAAATCATCTTCTAGCGATCAAATTTAATTTACAAAAAATAAAAGCAATTAAATATCTCTAATAACAAAAACTTTTTCATAAAACTTTGGAAATTCTGAATTGACATAGATAACTAATATATCTCCAATTGAAAAAATCGAAAAAAGAAATAAGATATTCCTTATTGAATATAAATACACAGTGTTGTGTCATGCACACTGGAAAATTAGCCACTCAATGTTATCTTATTTCCCCCTTCTTTTCTTCTATTTTTGGTAAACATTTTTCCCTTTTCTTCCTGAATTTCTATAATTTATCGAGGTAAATACTATTTTTTATGAAACAATTTTTTTAAAGACCCAAAATAATGTAAATGTTAAAGTTGTAATTTTATCACCATTATAGATTTATTTCATATTAATGAAAACATAACTTTACTTACATTCACTATGAAACGGACTTCTGAATGCTACTTTAAATTTTAAACAATAAAATAAAATTTAAACAATAAATTTTTTATTTCAAACCAAGCACTATATCAGTATAAAACAAGTTTCTCCTTTAAAAGTTCGGATCTAATTATTTTTATTTAAATTTGACATCATCTTAAATACATGTTTATTTTATGTAAAACTCACATATTAATAATAAAAATATAAAAGTGTGATATGATATACACATGGTTTAACGATCACTTAATTAATGAATTTAATATTCTAGAAAATGCAAGAACCGAAGGAAAGTTAATTTTTCAAAGGAATAAATATTTTAGAAACCATAAGAATTTAAAAGCATATTGAAAGTCAATAACAAAAAAAATTGTCAAAATATTCCTAAAATTTAACAATAAAATAAAATAAAAGTAACAAAAATAAATTGTAAAAATTAACTATATGATCCTTAAATGACTTCGGTGACATTCCTTTTGTCAAAGGATTAGCTATCAACAATTCAATGCTTATATGCTCAATGACCACTTTCTTTTCCCTAACGCATTCCCTTATGGCTAAGTACCTTATGTCGATATGTTTACTTCGACTGCCACTATTATTATTCTTAGTCATAAAGACAATAGCTGAATTATCATTATTCGAGGTGATTTTTACCGCAATCAAATTTAATTAAAATTTAATTAAAATTGAAACTTGTATATCACTGAATTATGACTCAAATATAAATTTCAGTCAAACTTAATTCGCCACCCATGAGCCACCTCTGGCGCCCATCCTCCATTTTCATAGCTATCCTCCACCCGTCCCACGCTGTCTTCACCACGATGTCGGCCTAAGCTCTGCTGAATGCCTCCACCACTGCTTGCTCAAAACTAGTTGTGAATCAAAGCTGACCAAAGCCTGATTCGGCCATATCTAGTTGGATCCAATCATGAGATGAGGAGCTCTGCCTTGCCACTAGAAGAGAGGCCGAATCGGGCCAAAAAGGAGACCGAGCCCTCTCAAGCCCAATGATACCTTGGGAGAAGAAAGAAGGGTGTGTGTGTTTGTGTGTGTGGGTGGGTGGGTGGGTGGTGGGTGGGGGTGGGTAGAGGGGTTGGGGAGAGGGGGGAGAAGCTTGAAGAAGGAAAAAGTAATATATATATATATAAAGGTACTTGTGTAGCAAAAAAAATCCAACCAAGAAGAAAAAAAGAGAAGGATGTTAAGTTTGAAATAAAAGAAGAAGAAAGAGTAAAATAATAAAATAATAAAAAAGTAAGTTATTGTGTAAAAGGAAAAAAAAGAAAAAAAATTTGGCAAAAATAAAAAAAAGTAAGAATTTTTAATATTACGGCCACCCATGGTTTTTAGTGTAATGATAGAACTCCACCAACACCGTGGTCACCAGTGGCCTCTCAAAGATAGTAGATCCTCTCATCACAAGCCAACCTCTGAGCTAGCATTCAGCCAACTTTCGGGCTCCCACTTTAGCCAACCTTCGGGCTCCCACTTAGCTAGCTTTCGGACTCGCATCTAACTTAGCCTTCAGGCTTGCATTCAGCTAGCCTTCAATCTCGCACTCAGTCAGCCTTCAGCCTCACACTTAACTAGACTTTGGGCTCATAGCTAAGCTAGCCTTCGGGCTCGAACTCAATTAGCCTTCAGACTTTGGGCTCATAGCTAAACTAGCTTTCCAGTTCGCACCTAAGTCAGTCTTCAAACTTGCACCTAGTTAGCCCTTAAGCTCATACTAAGCCAACTTTTGAGCTCACAAACTAAGTCAATCTTCAGGTTTGTACATTTAAAGCTAGACTATGGGTCCTTTTAAAATCATTATAAATAATCAAGGACCCTCAAATCAAATTAATTAATATGAAATAACTCAATCAAAATAAATAAACAAATGTTAAGTAGGCTCAAATGGAATTAAATTGGTCAGACAAATAAACTAAAATCCAAATTAAACTAAACTCCAGAAAATTCAAATTAAGTTAACCTAAATTAAATAAACTCAAACTCGAGAAAGGTTAATTTAAATCCAATAAAGATTGAATTAAGCTCAAATTAAATCCTAATTAGGTTAAATCAAGTCCAAACTAAAAGAGCAAACTCAAAATCAACTAGAACTAAGCCAAGTTGAGCCTAAATCAAAGTCAGGTTGAATTCAATTAACTTAAACTTGAACTGAAGTCCATCAAGATGCAGACTTGAACTCGATAAAGGTCCAATACAAGGTCAACCTTGACTCAAGGTAAGTGAAATCAAATAGACCTGAACTATATTAGTTAGAATAAAATTAGATAGGGTCAAACCAAATCTTATTGGGTGTACTGAACCTTTAGTTATACTTTAAGGTTATGAATAAATAGTGACATTACTATCCTAACTTAAACCGAAAATAGTTTGAATAGAACTAAATAAGGTTAAACTAACTCTCACTGAATGTGCTACAAAAGTCTTTAGCAATATTTCAAAGCTATATCCAACTCCATAAGTTGTTGGTAATGCTATCAAGCTAAAAAAGTTAATTACCAATACGCTCAAAGTCATTGGTCACACTTCAAATCTAGTCAATCCTAGAAGTCATTAACAACGCATCTTTCAAGCTAAGTCAATTCAAAAATATTGGCAATACTTTAAATCAAACCAAACTAAGCTAGGTTTAAACTCACTTAGTAAGTCAGCCACATTATTTTGTTTAAACGAAATTAATCGCTAACAAGCTCAATGCTGTCATCCACACTTCCAAACTATACCTAACCCATAAGCCGTTGGTAATACTGCTAAATAAAAAAAATTTAATTGTCATTACGCTCAGAGCGATCAGCCACACTTTCAAACTATACCCAACCTATAAGTCGTTGGTAACACTGTCAAATCAAAGAATTTAATCGCCAACATGCTTAAAACTATTTGCCACACTTTTAAGTTATATCCAATCCCTTAAGTCATTGGTGATGCTACAAAATCAAAGAAGTTAATCATCAACATGTTCCAAGCTGTCGGCCACACTTCAAAGCTATACCCAATCTTCTAAGTTGTTGGTGATGCTACCAAATTAATGAAGTCAACTAATAATACGCTCAAAGCTGTTGGCAACACTTCAAATTAGTCAACCCCATAAGTCGTCGATGACACGCTCTTTCAAGTTAGCCAATCCTAGAAGTAGTTGACAACCCATTTTTTAAGCTTGACAACCCCAGAAATAGTTGACAATGCGTCTTTTCAAGCTAGTTAACGACAAAAGTAATTCATGATGTGATTCTCAAAACTATAGCTAACCTGCTAAGCTGTTGGTGATGCTACTAAAAATAAAAAAGTTATCACCTATTCCTCATCTGCTATGAAAATATTTCAAAAATAAAGAAGTTATTGTCTATGCTTTATTGGCTATGAAAATACTTCGAAAAAAAAAACAAAGAAGTTATTATCTGCGCCTTATCGGCTATATAAATACTTCAAAAAAAATAAATAAGTTATCGCGTATACCTTGTTGGCTATAAAAATACTTCAAGATCAATAAAGTTATCACCGATACTTTATTGGCTAACGGAAATATTTCAAATCATGAAGTTATCACCAATACTTAAAGCTATTAGAAATACTTCAAACTTCTCTCATTCCCTTCCATGATTCGGGTCAGACGTTATGTGGTCTAGTGTAGGGAAGCAGGATAGCAGCACATATCAAATCTTCTTCTCTACTCTTTTTCTTCCTTTATTTCTTTTATGTTTTCTATGTTGAAATTTATTGTGAAGTGAGGGCATGTCCTTACTTAATCCATGTATCTTCTTTCTTAATCAATCAAATAATACTTTATTTTTTCTTTTTCTTTTTGTGTTTCTATTTTATTAATTAAGTTTTTTACTTTATAAGGTTTCTGACAGTTATTAGGGTACTTAAGAATAGGGGTTTGTGCCTATTAAAAGTTATATTTTCATAATATCTGATAGCGCACTTTAAATTAAAATAAATTTTGATTTGTAATTTGAGATCACTCCTTGGGGTCTCTACTGTCCTGGGTGGTCAATTTTGGTTTCACAAGTTTTGTCACACTCAATGGGACTTGATTTCTTCTCCAAGCGTAAAAACCTAGTTAATACTATAGAAATACTGATAAGGTAAAATTATAATTGAAAATTAATCAATTGTATTCTTTTTTGTAGAAGAAAGAATCAAATGATAACAATAAAGATCATCATCCTAAAGGCAAGTTCAATTGTATAGTTACCTCAGTCAATGGTTGCTATAAAAGTAACTAAAGTTAGATCAAGTTTGGGACCATCTCTGAGATCATTCGGTTAATAAGGCACTTACTACTGCACCAACTGAGGTTGTCATCACACAAAATCAGCCTGTCTTTCACCTTTCATCAAGGGAAAGAAGATCCAATGTCACATTCCTAATAAAAAGGGTTATTTGGATGAAGAGTTAAAAGTCATGCCTCAACCAACAAGGATGTCAATCTTCTAGAGGCTAGGACTGATGTAAAGCTTAGTCTTCAGTTGCCTTCACCCAACTCCTCACAAGTAAAGAAAAAGCTACTAAAATCTTCAGCCAACTTGGGAAGCCTACCCCTTGAACGAAGTTGGTCATCACTATCCCTACCTCCAACTTTTTTGCTCCATTAAGCAATTTAAAGAAGGGTAAGAGTAAATCACAGGGGGCATAGTCTTGCCTTAAAACTATGGCAAAATGGTGAATTACTAAACGAAAATTCAAGAGTTACGATAAAGATGTAACCCATCATGAGAGCTCGCTAAAGGAGATTACTCACACTGTCAGAGTTATTTCTCATCATGACCCTGGGAGGGACCACAAGCCTACACTCAAGCTAGCTAAATGACAAAATAAGGCTGTCTGAGTGATATTTACTGATAAAAAAAATCTAAGATGAGAGAACCCTTGTAAACTAATCTTTGCTATCACGTTAAAGAGAGGATGTGGTGACCCACTCCATGAGTAGACTCTTGAATGAGATGACTTGACTGATGGGAGAAGTTAGCCTCAACCCAAAGCCTAGACTTGATTCTCTAGACAGAAACCATTATATTCCGAATCAAGTGTCATATCACTCCTTAAACTATACTCTATCCATTAGGACCAAGTGTCATATCTCAAAGACTATATAGTGCTTAGTTTTAAATAATTTAATGGTTTGGACAATTCTGAATAGCATATAGCTCATTTTGCGATTTTGTGTGGAGATTCAAGTAATAATCCCTCGTTGTTACTCTGTTAATTTTTAGAAAGCTTAACATGAGTAGCATTTGAGTAATATGCTAGTCTATAATTAGAATCCATATAAACTTTGACACAAATGAAAGAGACTTTCTAAATCAGGTTTGGAGAGCAATAAAGTGGCCATTACAGACCTTATCTCAATGCTGAAACATGACAATGAGAGGATTCTGGATTATATCACATAGTGGAGAAATTCAGTATTAAGTCGAACAATCTATGAGCCAACTTGAGGTAATGAACTTAGTTTTTGGCAACATAAGGGGGGAATGGATGATACCCTATTTGAGTATCTCTTCTATCCATACCTTCCAAGACCTCATCATGCAAGTCAAGAGGCTGGAAAGGATTGGCCCACCAACCTTATCTAGTTCACAAATCTTAGGCTAGAAAAGGATAAGGTAGAGCGTGGAGAGTTTTACAAAAATGTGAGGGCTATATTCATAACAACTAAGTAAAAAAAACCTCTAAACCCCACTATGAATAAGGATAATTCTTAAAAACCACCAGTACTTGGAGGAGATAGAGAAGTGAAATGATCTAATGTTCTCCAACAAAGGCTTAAAAAAAATTCTTTCAAAAGAGAAAAAAGTAGGTAAATTCTTCCAGAATGCTTTGAAGTTAGGCCTCCAATTGTTAGAATCTAAGAGACCAGGTGAGGCTAACAAAATAAATCATCTGAACTATTATCACTACCATAGAGTCTTGGGGGCATACCATTGAAGACTACTATGTGTATAAGGATTGTGTCAAGAAGTAATACTGACCTCTTTAGAGAAGGTAAGCTAACTCTCTCAAAGATAGCCTTACTCGAAATGTCCACCAAACACATCAATCATATTACTGTGTTTGAGAATCATGAACCACTTGCTGACCTCTTTAGAGAAGAAGCACAACATACCCCCGAATAAAGGCACATATGAAACATCTACATTTCAAAAAGGCTTAAGAAATTGATAAAGAAAATAACTAAAAATCTTGGAGAGCCTAGGAAGGTGATGAAGAACGTCTCATCAAAACAAACCACCTTACCTGCTCGAAGCATCAAGAAGAGAAAGAACATAAGTAAGAAGAAGAAACTGGTTCATCCAGATGAATACGATGTCAAGAAATTAGTCATCCAAGAATACATCGATGCTCTGGATAAATATGTTTAAGGAGAAAGAAGCCAAGTAACTCTTGAAGAATTCTTCCTTGATAAACTTAAAGCTTTACTAGAAGACCCTGATATAGAAAATAAAGAACTTTTAGTGGCAATATACTCTACCATATTTACCGTCGGAGGTTTACAACCAAGCTGATCCCTACCTTGTCACTTCAATGGTAAGGAAATTCAAGATGCAAGATAAGAAGTGAAAAGATTTGTTGAGGATGATACTGATGAAATGAGAGATCCCACAAGTCTCCTTGAAAGTTGCCTTTGAGATAATTATCTCAGAGAGTGGTTCACCAATGAGTTGATTATGACATGCTCAAACTATAACTATATACTATGAAAGGGCTAGCTACAACTAATATGAGATTTGTTAGGGGACAAATACAAATATTGAATAAACACATGTAGGCTATTACTGTCCATATGAAAAGTGTGATAAATACGACCATCAAGCTTTGTGAGAAAGTCAAGAGGATAGAGAAGGTGTTAGCAGAAAGACGAAGTCATATAAAAGACCTTATAGGAGTGGCAAGAAACCACTTATCGACCCTCCTCGAGATCAGAGCAGTCATTCATGCCACTCCAGAGATAGGTCAAGAAAGCTAGACACTATCGGAGAGAGTTATTTAAGTCTATGATCTCTTATCACATAGTGACTTATACTATCGAGGTGAACACTAATGAGCTATAATCCTAGCCTCCATTAGGCAATCTAACAACAAATGCTTAACTTACTAGGTTTGGTGAAATCCCAGTCCTATAGTCTATGGAACGGTGTGTTTTGCCAACTTTAGAGGAATTATGTATACAAGGTATGGATGAAGAATATGACTTCATATCCAATTCCAAATAACTTTATGACCATTTTGGAAAGCCCTACACTAGCAAGTGCCAAAGGAAGAAGTGGGCATTTTGGGAGAGAATTAAACGAGCCAATGCTAAATTTCATCCTCCCCCTGTGTCAAATTATTCTAAATATCCACAATCAAGCCAGTCTAGATATCCACATAAGAGACATCCTAAATACAAAGTCTTGAAGAAAGTTATGCCAATAGATAAAGTAGAAGGGTTCATCTAGAGGGTTTCTGAAGATCTCATTATGAGAAAACCACATGTGCCTAATTATAATATTGAATGAGATAATTATCAGTCAATCATATCCTTCAAAGACATTCAGAGAACTACTGACTGAGGGTAAGGGTCTACTACCTTCGGTTGCATGATTAGTCTCGAAAATGATTCCGAAGATGAACTTTATTGGTCTCATGACGTCAGATTTCAACTAAAGAGAGCAAACCAGGTACAACTCTGAGGTGAAAAGGTGTTACCTCCAAGACAAGCTCCAATGCTTAGGGATAAGAATATCTTCAATGATGAGGAAAAGGAAATTCATATAAATAAGGACATTGAGCCTTCGCACACTAAACTTGCACTAAAAAAGGTGGAATACAATATAGCAGCCCATTTTAAGAAGATTTCTGCTATGCTGAGTGTGTTTGATGCCTTGATGATGTCACAAGAATTTAGGGATACACTCGTGCATGTCTTACAGAATTTGGCTAACTACCAAGCATACTTTACTGCAGAGAAGATGAAGGAGTCTTTGTATACACACCAAACTTCTGCTATTACCTTCATAAATAATGACTTGCTATCTGAAATAACAAATCGTAATAGACCATTGTATCTCATAAGGAATAGTGATAGAATCAAGATCAATCACATCCTAATTGACCCAGGTTCCTCAATCAATTTAATGACTCTCCGAACTCTAAGAGCTTTGACTTTGGATGTGTGTCACCTATCGTCCGAAATTATAACCATACAAGAGTTTAATTAAAACAGCTAAAGAGCTCTGAGAGCCATAACTATCCCTCTGGAGAGTTGATAATAGATGCCAAGTTATATATTATAGATACTGATGTATCATACAAAACACTACTAGGGAGGCCATGACAATATAAAAATAAAGTAGTATCATCAACCCTACATCAATGTCTCAAATACTTTAAGAATGGTGAAGAATACCGAATTGATAAAGATACACACTCTTTTGATGTTCATGAGGTGTATTATGATAATGCAAAATACTATTAAAGACCTGATGCTAATAGGGGGTTTGCTTCCATCAATCAACTAAAGCAAAAGGTTGCTAGCCTGGTCTTTACTTCTCCTCACTTAGAAGGCGATTTTGCAGCCTCTTCAGATGAAGAAGCCCCACAAGTCTGTCTAGGTGGTTATACTTCTGTTAAAGATGATAACAAAGGTCAAATAGAAAAATACTCTCCTTATGACTAAAGTTCTAAAAGACTTGTTTAAGCTGTTAGATGAGCTGAGTATGAATATCATAGAAGAATTAATGATTTTCTACATTCCTCCATAGTGCAAAGGAGAAAATGAAATACTATTTTATAAGGCAATCTCTTGCACCCCCAAGCATACATAAAATCCTAGAGACTGAAGATCTAGCGGATGATAGTGATAATCAACCAGTAGTCATGCCTAAATATTTTTTAGACCAGCTTCGTCAGATAATCAACAAATCTGACTGTGAATGTCTACAGACAAAGAGAGAGAGAGAGAGTCATTTCTTCAGGAATTTATGGGATCTACCCCAAGGACATGCCTACATTCTCGGAAGAGGAAATAAGAACACTAAAGGATTAGGTTATATTACTCCAAATGCCCACACGTATCTTATGGTCATCATTGAACCTCTCTTCCATATTCAAGTTGACCAAATGATACCAATACCTCCTGACATGTGTGCCGAGATAGCTATGACTTTTCAAATATCACAAGAATGTGATATCCTCAGTGGGATTTTATCAGAACCAAAAGAAAGGGGTCATCACTTTATACTAATAGCAACCAATTATTTCTCTCAATAGGCTGAAGTGATTCTATTAAAAGAAGTAAAAGCAGATGTTATTATTTGCTTTTTTCAAGAAAATATTTTGTACCAATTCGGTGTTCCTCGAAGGATTATTTTTAATAATGGGTTATCCTTCAGAAGCTTTAAGGTAGGACAATTCGTACATCATCGCAAGATAGATTGAAGATATTCATTCATCTACAATGCTAGAGCCAATGAGCTTGCTAAGGCATTCAATAAGACCCTTTTTAAGATATTGAAGAAAGTTATTGCTAGAAATAAAAAAGACTGACACTAAAAGATTACTGAGGCACTATAGGCCTATCGCACCACATATCGAACCCCTACTCAGTTAACAACATATGCATTAGTGTTCGAGACTGAAGCAAACTTACCACTGAAAGTGCAAATCCTCTTTCTAAGGATTATCTTGCAAGAAGAAATCACAAAAGAAGGCAACGTTCGTCTTTGTTTTAACAAGCTAGACTCTTTGGACGAGACAAAACTCGTAACATAACAAAACCTAAAAATGTATCAAACGCAAATGGCTGGGGCCTACAACAACATAGCTTGGCTTAAAATAGAAGGGAGAAATGATCTTAGTTCTGAGAAGATCTATAATACCAAACTGAAATAAGAAAAGTAAATTTGAGCCTAATTGAAAATGTCCTTATATCATCGAAAGGATATTTGAAGGAAAATCCTACTAACTAATTGATGACAAAAGGGAAAGGTTTATACCACCAATTAACGAACGATTCCTCAAAAAATACTATATCTAAGCCATGAGGGCAATAATAATAATAACAAAGAGTATCTATGTTTTTGTCTATAACGAAACATTTGACTTCCTCAAAAAGGAACACTCAGTCAAACATGCATTCCATGTTTTCTAATGTAAAATATAGACACAAAACTCCATCCATCTTGCATGGCTACTAAGACCATACTTACATGATATATTAAATCCACTTTCATGTGACAACTTAAGTTCACTTTCACATAACAACTTAAGTTCACTTCTATGTGCCAAACCAAGTCCACTTTCATGTGACAAATTAAGTCCACTTTCATGTGGCAAATCATTATTTTTATATAGTAAACTAAATCTACTTTCACATGGCAATTTAAGTCCACTCCTTATGGCAAATTAAGTTCACTTTCACATGGCAAATCAAGTCCACTTCTGTGTCATAAATTAAATCCACTTTCACATGATAAATTAAGTCCACTTCTATATGATAAATCAAGTCCATTTTTATATGACAATTTAAGTCTACTTCTATATGGTAAACCAAATCCACTCTCACATAGTAAAATAAGTCCATCATTGTATGACCAATCTAAGTCCACTTTTGTGTGGCAATTCAAACTTATAAGTTAACTCTTGAAATGTTGATAAAGGGCAAGTACTTAAAAAATGTTCACACCCTCTCCTCTCGCTATAACTCAAGAAGAGACTATAAAGGAGGCAATTTGTTTGAGGTGATTTTTACCATAATCAAAATTGATCAAAATATTATTTAAATTGAGATTTATATACCACTAAATTATGGCTTAAATGTGGGTCTCAATTATACTTAAATCATATTCGAGTTTGATAAAAAATTATGCTCGATTTGAACTTCAATTATTGAAAAATTCTAACTCAAGCTAGGTTTAATCCAAATGGGCTAATTGGATTAAATTTTTGGACTAGAATTGGGTCCATAATTCATTTAAAACTTAGGTCAAAATGACAAAATATAAAAATTTTATAAATAAGCCATTGGATTGAATAAATCTTTATAAATGGATCCTTGGCCCAATTTTTCTTATAAATAGGTCTTTAGAATAAGAATTTTATGAAAAAGTCTAATAAAATCTTTAAATTATAAATTAGTCCCACAAAATTTAGGGTTTACAAATAAACTCCTCAAAATATCGATAATTATGATTTGGTTCCTATGAAAACTAAGATTTGCAAATAAACCCTTCCAAATTTTTTATTTGTGAATAAGCCCTTAGAATTTCAATGTTTTATAAATAAGTCTCTCAAAAATTTTTCTTTGTGAATATGTCTAAATTTTATTTAAAAACTTTATAAACAAGTCATTTTTACAAAAAAAAAGACTATTGAAATTTATAAAATTATAATTTAGTTTAATTTTCTAAAAAAATTCAAATAGCCCCTGAATTTTATGATTTTGCAACAAAAGTACAATTTCATTCATAACATCAAATTTGAACAAGATTTTCATCCATGATTCAAATATCTAAATTGAGGAACTTATCCTCATCCAAACTAAGATAGATTCTATATTAATACAAACTTCATCCAAATCTCCAATCGACATATAGCAATCTACTTTTTTACATTCAAAATTTGAATTATTATCAATCTAATCTCTTATCTCCTGAGTGCCTATAAAAACTAATAAAATCTTGCAAAAAGAAGAAGAAGGGGATTATAGTCCATAAACTGATAAAAGCACAAGCAACGAAATAGAGAAGAAGGATCAATGGGAGGAGACAAGCCAGAAGACTTGAAACACAAGAAATCAAGCAAGGAAGAAACAACAAGATGGGGTAACTCTCGAGCCTTAACTTTTATGCCTCCATCGTATCCTTCTCCTTGCTCTTGCATTGCCATCCTCATCACTGCCCTTTCCTTCTTCCTCTCCTCCCGTATGAGAGTCGGCTTCTACCCATCACTGGAACTCTTCTACGCTCGCACAGCCCACCGCACTCGCCGTGAATCCGAAGTCACCTGCTACCTGCATTGAGCTCCTGCAAGTACTGTAATCACACGCATCCACATCAGCTTCATCTGCTCAGCCACCCATCACCGTTCCTTACCCCTAGTGGCCTCCATGCTAGCCTAACCTTCCCTGAGTGCTGCCACACCCCGCCAAACTCAAAGCCTACCTATGAGTTGCCTTTGGCATCGTCCTTCGCTTCGTAGCCATCTTCACTACCATGCCGGCCTAAGCTCTGCTAAATGCCTCCACCACCACTTTCTCAAAATTAGCTCTAAATCAAAGCCGATCGAGGCCAAATCTAGCCAGATCTGGTCGAATTAGGCCATGAAATGAGGAGTTCTGCCTTAAAATAAATATAAACAAGTACTTGTGCAGCCAAAAAAAAAATTGGCCAAAAAAACAAGGAGAAGAGTTTTAATCTTGAAAGAGAAGAAGAAGAGAGAGAAAGAAAATAAAATAAAATAAGCAAGTTATTATGTAAAAGGAAAAAAAGGAAAAAAAGAAGAAAATTTGGTAAAAATAAGAAAAGAAGAATTTTCAATATTGCAGCCACCCACAATCCTTGATGCGATGATGGAATTCCCCCAACATCGCAACCATCCACAACCCTTGAAGACAACAGATCCTCTCACCACAAGCCAACCTTCAGGCATGTACCTTAGCAAGCTTTCAGACTTGCATCCAAGCTAACTTTTTGGCTTACATTCAACTAGCCTTTGGACTCGTACTAAGTCAACCTTCAGGTTCACACTTAACCAGTTTTTGGGCTTGCACTTAGCTAGCCTTCGGGTTCGCATCTAAACCATCTTTTAGGCTCGCACTCAACCAGCTTTAGGACTTGCACTAAGCTAACCTTCAAGCTTATACTCAGTTAGTTTCCGAGCTCGCACTAAGCCAACTTTCCAGCTCGCACCCAAGTTCGCATTTGGACTCACATCCAAGCCAGCCTTCGAGCTCTCACTCAACTAGTGTTTGGGCTCACACTCAGCCAGCATTTGGGCTCACAATTAAGTAGCCTTTGGGACTGGCATCCAAGCTACCTTTCAGGCTTACACTAAGCCAACCTTTGGACTCATACTCAGCCAGCCTTCGGGCTCGCGCCCAAGACAACCTTTGGGCTCACACCCAAGTCAACTTTGGGTTCGCACTCAGCAAGTCTTTAAGCTCACACTCAGTCAACTTTCGAGCTCGTACTCAACTAGCCTTTAGGCTCGCACCCAGCTAGCCTTGAGACTTGCATCTAAGCCAGCCTTTGGGTTTGCACTCAGCCAGCCTTCAAGCTCGTAGTAAGCCATCTTTTGAGGTACTTAGCCAATCTTCGAGCTCATATCCAAGCCATCCCTTAGGCTCGCACTTAGCCAGCCTTCAGGCTTATACTCAGCTAGCCTTTGAGTTCGCACTCAGCCAGTCTTTGGGCTCACACCTAAGCCAGTCTTTGGACTTGCTCTCAATCAGCCCTCGTGCTCGCACTAAGCCCTTGGGCTCTCACTAAGCTATCTTTCGAGCTCGCAAACTAACCAACCTTCGGGTTTGCACATTTGAAGATAGTCTATGAGTCCTTCTAAAATTATTATAAATAGCTAAGGATCCTCAAATCAAATTAATTAATATAAAATAACTCAATTGAAATAAATGGACAAATGCTAAGTTGGCTCAAATGTACTTAAATTGATCAAATAAAGACTAAAATCCAAATTAAACTTAACTCCATAAAATCTAAATTGAGTTAACCTAAATCAAATAAACTCAGACTCAAGAAGGGTAAATTCAAATCCAATCAAGATTGAACTAAGCTCAAATTAAACCCTAATTGGGTTAAATCAAATCTAAACTAAAAGGATAAACTCAAAGTCAACTAGAACTAAGCCAAGTTGAGCCTGAATTAAAATCAGATTGAACTTAATTAACTTGAACTTGAACTAAAGTCCATCAAGATGTAGATCCGGACTCGATAAAGGTCCAACACAAGGTCGAACATGACTCAAACTAAGTGAAATCAAATAGATCAGAACTATATTAGTTAGAATAAAATTAAATAGGGTCAAGCCAAGTCCCATTGGGTATATTGAATCTTTGACAATACTCTAAGGTTATGAATAAGGGGTGTTGTTACCATCCTAATTTAAACCAAAATTAGGCAAAATAGAACTAAATAAGGTTAAATTGAGTCTCGCTCGATATGCTATAAAAGCCTTTAGCAATATTTCAAGGCTATATCTAACTTTATAAGTGGTTGGTGATGCTATCAAAATAAAAAAGTTAATTATCACCACGCTTAAAACCAATGATCACACTTCAAAACTAGTCAACCCCAGAAATCATTAATGATGCATCTTTCTATCTAAGCAACCCAAAAGTATTGGCAACACTTCAAATCAAATTGAACTAAGGTAGATTTAAACTTACTTAGTTAGTTAAGTACAACGCCTTGTTCAAAAAAAAATTAATCTCCAATATGCTCAAAATTATCAGCCATACTTACAAACTATACCCAAACTATAAGCCATTGATAGCACTGCTAAATCAAAGAAGTTAATCAGCAATATACTCAAAATTTTCTGCCACACTTTGAAGCTATACTCAACCCATAAGCCATTGGTGATGTTGTCAAATAAAAAAAGTTAATCGTCAATACAGTCAAAACTGTCAGCCACATTTTCAAGCTATACTCAACCCCTTAAGTCATTAGTAATCCTACAAAATCAAAGAAATTAATCGCCAACATGATCTAAGTTGTCGGCCATATTTCAAAGCTATACCCAGCCCCCTAAGCCATTGGTGATGCTACCAAATTAATGAAGTCAACCAATAATATGCTCAAAGTTGTTGGCCATACTTCAAGTGAATCAACCCCAGAAGCCGTTGACAGCATGCCCCTTCAAGTTAACCAACCCTAGAAATAGTTGATGATGCATTCTTCAAGCTAGCCAACCCTAGAAGTAGTTAGCAATATACCCTTTCAAACTAGTCCACCCCAAAAGTAGTTGATAATGTGATTCTCAAAGTTATACCCAATCTTATAAGCTATTAGTGACACTACTAAAAATAAAGAAATTATTGCCTACATCTCATCAGCTCTGAAAATATTTCAGAAATAAATAAGTTATCACCTACACCTTATCGACTATGAAAATACTTCAAAAAAAATCAAATAAGTTATCACCTACAGGCTATGAAAATACTTCAAAAAAACCAAAGAAGTTATTACTTATGCCTTGTTGGCTTTGGAAAAACTTCAAAATTAACGGAGTTATCGTCGATGCCTTATTGGTTAATGAAAATATTTGAAATTATAAAGTTATTGCCGATGTTCAAACCTAGTAGAAATACTTTAAACTTCTCTCATTCTCTTCCACGATTCGGGTCAGATCCCACATGGTCCAATGTAGGGGAGATGAGCAGCAACACATATCAAAGCTTTTTCTCTACTCTTTCTCTTTCTTTATTATTTTTTTTATGTTTTCTATGTTGAAATATATTATGAAGTGAAGGCATACCCTTGCTTAAGGCACATACCTTCTTTTTTAATCAATCAAATAATACTTTCTTCTTTTCTTTTGCTTTTTGTGTCTCTATTTTATTAATTAAGTTTCTCATTTTAAGAGATTTCTGATAATTATTGATATAATTAATAGTAGGGGCTTGCACCTATTAATCAAAGTAGTCAATCACCTCTAGTTGGTTAATTCGTCTATACATAAGCATGTAATCCTTTGTACCTTGAAGGTACCTCATCACCTTCTTTGCAGCCCTTTAGCAGTCAATGCTTGGATTACTTTGATATCTACCCATCATTCCACACCAAATACAATTTTTAGGTCTTGTGCAGGCCTAAGCATACATAAGGCTTCCAATAGCTAAAGCATGAGGAATATTGGTTATCTAATTTTTCTCTAAATCATTCCTTGGACATTGGTTCGAATTGAACTTGTCACCCTTCACAATTGGTGTTGTACTTGGTGAAAAATCTTTCATCCAAAATCTTTCTAAAACTTTATTGATATACGCTTCCTATGACAATCCCAAAATGCATCGAGATCTGTCCCCATAGATTTGAATGCCAATGACATAAGATGCCTCACCCATATCCTTCATATCAAAGTTCTTAGAAAGGAATTATTTCACCTCATATAGAAACCCTTTATTATTGGTTGTAAGGAGGATATCATCCACATATAAGACAAGGAAACAAATTTTGCTCCCACTAACCTTTTGGTATATATATTGATCCATGGTGTTCTCTTCAAAATGACATGAAGTGATGACATCATGGAATTTCAAATACCATTGATGGGAGGCTTGTTTTAATCCATATGTGAATTTCTTGAGCTTGCACACCAATTGCTCACCATCATTAAAGGAAAATCCTTTAGGTTATTTCATGTAAATCTCTTCCTCTAAATAGCCATTCAGGAATGTTATTTTCACATCCATTTGATGTAACTCAAAATCAAAATGAGATACTAATGCCATAATCACACAAAGGGAGTCCCTAGACATAGGAGAAAAAGTCTCAGTGTAATTTATTCCCTCTGTTTGAGTGAATCCTTTAGCAATGAGGCTTACCTTATATCTTTCATTGTTGCCTAATGAGTCTTTCTTTGTCTTGAAGACCCATTTGCATTCAATGGCTTTTACACCATCAGATAACTTGACAAGATCCCAAACTCTATTAGTTGACATAGAGTTCATCTCATCTTTTGTGGCATCATACCACAAGTCAGATTCCTTACAACTCATGGCTTGTGAAAATATTTTAGGATCATTTTCGACTCCTATGTTGTAGTTAGGCTCTTGTAGACACACAACATAGTCACTAGAAATTGCTGATCCCCTTACTCTAGTAGATCTCCTTAATTCTAGTTCAACATTCTCTTAAGGAGCATGTTGTTCAACTGGCTATTCAACAAGTTATTGTATATCTTGTTCAGCTGGATCTACTATTTCTTGAACAATAGTATGTGGAACTTGAACAACTGGTTGTTGTTCATCACACGTTTAAGCTCTAGGTGTGTTGTGTACAATAATCATTCTATTATAAGAAGTGGAAGGCTAAGCATCTGTATGATCTTTCTCAAAATAGTGTTCTAAGATTGACTACTCCCACTAATCAAGTCATTCTCAAGAAATTTTGCATTCCTTGATTCCACAAACTTGGTAGTATGTGATGGACAATAAAATCTATATGCCTCAGACAAGCATAACCAACGAAATACCCACTTATGGTCCTTGGGTCTAGCTTCTTTTCTTATGGATTATAGGCTTACACTTCAAATGGGCATCCCCAAATACATATATGTCACAAACTCAATTTCTAGCCTTTCCATAACTCAAATGGTGTCTTTGAGGTAGCCTTAGTTGAAACTCGGTTCAATATATACACAACCATCTTGAGAGCTTCAATCCACAAGGACTTAGGAAGCTTGGAGCTACTAAGCATACTCCACACCATACCCAATAATGTTTGGTTTCTTTTTTCTACCACACCATTCTGATATGGAGAACCAAGCATAGTGTATTGGGCAACAATCCCATGCTCTTGAAAGAACTTCGCAAATGGACCCGATGCTTGTCCATCCTCAATGTATCTACCATAGTGCTCACCACCCCTATCTGATCTCATGACCTTGATTTGTTTACTACATTGTTTTTCTACTTTTGCTTTGAAAACATTAAAGGCATCCAATGCTTCGTTCTTATTATGAAGCAAGTAGAGATACGTATATTGAGAATAATCATCAATAAAAGTGATGAAGTATTTTTGACCATACGCATCCATGTCTGGACTACAAATATTCGTATATATGATCTCCAATCCTTTTGACCACCATTTGACACCCTTCTTTGACTTCTTGGTCTAGTTGCCCTAAATGTAGTCAATTCAAGTCAAAATTGGTAAAATCCAAAGTACCAAGTACTCCATCTTTTACAAATCTCTTAATCCTTTCGGTGGAGATGTGTCCTAATCTTCGATGCCACAAGATAGAGGAATCCTCATTCCTAACACATTGCTTAGTACCAACATTTTCATGAACGTGCATAGTAGTATAATAGACATCATTTTGCAAATTAAGACGGATAAGACTATTAGACACAATGCAATTCCAATAATATCATATTTATAAGATAAATTTAAAAATGAATATGAAAAATTAAGGAATATCCCTCAACTAGAAGTCTGACAACTAAAATTAAATTTCTAGAAAATCTAAGAACATAAAAGGTCTATTCCAAACACAAAATAAAGCCACTACTTAATATTAATTTGTACATTCCTATAGCCGCCACATGTGAGTGCATCTAATTTTCAGAGATGATGTTGGCTCACTTCCTACTAGCTTCTATAGGTCTTGCAATCCCTGCAAGGAGTTGGTCACATGGATTGTGTCATGATTAACATCAATTATATTGAATTCATAATATACAAATAAGAGTTGAGTATCTTTCTTCTCAAGCCATTTATGATATTTAAGACAATCCTTCTTTATGTGCCCTTTCCTTTTGTAGAAAAAGCATTTAGATTCCTTCTTGATATCAACTTGTGTAGGCATTTTACCATTTCCCTTGTTCTTTACTTGTGCCTTATTCTTCCCTTGAGTAGCCTGATGCACACTTTCTCCCGCTTCCAAAACAAGCCTACCTTCTTATTGAACACACATGGTCATCAACTCATTGATGGACCACTTATCATTATGTGTGTTATAGGATATTTTGAAGGGTCCATATTATTGTGGAAGCATCTTCAAAGTGTAATGCACAAGAAAAATTTCTGACATCTCAACCTCAAGCGTTTTTAACAAAGTCACTATATTCTTCATTTGCATGATGTGCTTGACACACCACAAATTATGGTGAATTTCATGGATAAAAATTTCATTATTAAGGTGCTTGCCAAAGCTTTGTTTGATGATATAAACTACTCATCAATTGCCTTCATCAAAGCTCGCACATTGTCATACTGTTCCAATGAATCACATGTACCAGCTGAGATCTTGGTCTTTATGAACATAATACAAAGACGATTAGATTGCTCTCATTTTTCATATCATCAGCATCATCTAGTTGGTTGGTTTTCCTAATGACTAATGGTTCATCCTTATGGATATCAATATTCATCTAGCCTAAATGAAGGAGAATTCTCTCCTTCCACACCTTAATATTATCACCCTTAAGTTCAAAAATATTGCAAAGCTGCATAATTAACATACATTCTTATGTTACTAAATTGAGGCTATAATATTATATGACATATTTACCAATGTAAATCATGTAACGAAAATTGAATCAAATGACATAAAAATTGTTTGTGGGCTAAATTTTTAATTCAAATAGATTCATATATCTTTATGATGACATTATCAAATTATATTCATTTAATCTTAATTTCTGTGGATGAATTAAGAAAAATATTTAATACATCATCCTAACTAATTATATTAAATATAATAAAAATTCTTGTGAGATAAAATCTATTATATTACATATAATTAATTACAATTTAATGTCTATTTACCATATGTGATAT
This sequence comes from Trichopus zeylanicus subsp. travancoricus, assembly GCA_005019695.1. Lineage (NCBI taxonomy): Eukaryota > Viridiplantae > Streptophyta > Magnoliopsida > Dioscoreales > Dioscoreaceae > Trichopus > Trichopus zeylanicus. The sequence goes on along the minus strand of RXID01010958.1, from coordinate 95,202 downwards.
AAACACATAATATAATTTTGTATAATCAAAGATGCTACGGCTACTCTCTAACTATTCAAATTTATAAGTGTCACTAGACATTTATTTTTATGCATTCTTACCAATGTATATATCAATATGTCACTTTACAGATATATACTAAAATAAATTATGCATAAAATTAATTATTTCTAAAATAAATCACCAAATTCTATCAATCCTTAACAAATTTTGTATTAAAATAAATATTATTTTATTTTAGAAATATTAATCAGTAAGTAACTCTATTCATTTCTAAAATAACTTTGGTGTTTTAATCATAAATATTATTTTAGAAATAAAAATTGGTATACTTTTGTATTTCTAAGTGAATTATCAAAAATTTAACAGATCACAAAAGTTTTAATAATTGTAAAGACCAAACAAAATATTAGAAATATGAAATAACTTAATTTACAAGAATTAAATAAATTCTAGCACAAAAGTAATTTTTCAAAATTTTATCTAATCTAAATGACAAAATATTAAATTTTACAAAACTTCCAAAAATTTTATTTTGCAACAAAACAAATATGCAAAATTATATTAAAAAATAAATTTCTGAAATTTTTTTGAAAAAATGTCAAAAAGGCACTCCAAAATGACTATCATTTTCTAAAAACGACTGTAATTTTCAACCTCAAAATAATATGTTATTTATGGTCAAAAGTTGTCATTTTCTGCAAAACTTGAAGACACAAAATAATGTCATTTTTGGCCCTTTGTGTTATTTTTGTCATCTTCAACCTTCAATAGGGTTATTTTGATCTAGTTGTAGATCCAATGAAAATCTAACTTGTTCTCACTCGTCTTAGCACCATTTTTGATGCTTTAAATCACAAAATTGGTAGAAATTCAATTTTCTAATGATTTCTAATATTATTTTTCCCAGATGGTAACAAAAAATTAATTCCATGATTACATACCATCATATAAAAACTTTTTGTTCACATAATCTCTATCTAAACAAGTTCTAAATATCAAGACAGAGATCTAACATGCTTTGATACCAAATGTAAGAATTTGAACATAAACAAATTCAAAAAATAACACACATAAATCAAATTGCACATAACATAGCGGAAATATAAAAATAAATCGAAACTGACCTCCAACCATGATGCATTCATTTGGACTGCATAAATGAATTTTTAAGAATTGCATTTTGAGTCTTCTAACACTCAAATACTCCAACGATAGTATATGAACTGAAAAGAGTGAGAGGTCATAGAGATTAAACTTGTTCAAGACATGAACATGAAGATTTTATTATATTATATTTTAAAATCCTCTTGTCCAGGATCTTTATATAGCCTCCAAAAATCAATTACCAGAAGAGGTTTATTATGGTTTAATGGGAAATAAATATGAGACCATTCATGTAAAACCGTTATAACAAATAAATTAATTTCAAATTTGAAATTGTTGAAATGTAAACAGTTACAGCATAGTCATGTGACTATCAAAAAATTTTAGTCATGCGATTATAATTTGACATGTAGCATTTTTATTCAAATCTCAAGAGTGACTCTAACAAAATTTAATATTTATTTTTATTTCATAACAAACTGCATAATTTATTAAAAAAATATTTTAAAAATCAATGACAAGTAAAAACATTATCAAAAAATATATTATAATTATACAACTAAAAATATACTTAAAAATATTCAAAAAAAGGGTAATCCATTTTTTTTGCAATCTGTTAAAAAAGGGTACTCTATTATTTTTGTAATCGTCTAACTCTAACAAAAAAAACATAGATTGAACCTTCGCAAAAATAATAGACTACCTATTTTCATAGATGTTTTGATATATTTTTATTTGTATAATTACAATACATTTTTAGTAATTATTTTTTTTACCTATTATTGGTTTTTCTAAAATATTTTTCTTGATAATCCATTTGTTTGTTATGAAATAGAAATGAATCTTAAAATATAGTTCTTTTAAATTTAAATTCATATAGATAAGATTTAAAATAACGTAAAACATGCAAATTTAGTTTTTCTAATATATCAAAAATACCATCAAATATATTCTAAAAGTATATAGAAGTTCTATGTATTTTAAAAATTCCACTAACGTCAAAATTAATAGATTAACTATTACTTTAATAATCTATTATTAGTGTGGATTCTAATACAGAAAAATCATTTCATGTATTATATGACGAGAACTTTCTGCACAAGCATAAATAAAATAAGGGTTTTGATTATTACATTCATGATTAATATAACTGATGTAAAAATAAATTATTTTTGGGTTTTCATTTTTCTACTTAATATTTTTGACAGTAAGTAAAAAAAAAAAATCAATACAAGGGATAATCATAAAAATACTATCAAAAACATTTTATTGAGCGAGAATCAAAGCCACATCTTACAAAGTAGACAAGTGAATGCAGACAATTATGAATGCATTAAAAACGCTCATAATCCCACAACAAGAATGACAGGTAAGCTCGTTAGTTAGTAGGACAACACCAAGACACGTCCATAACTTGCACCCGCATGCAAGCCATTAATTTGCCACGTTTCCACCCGCATTCCTCACTTATCTGGGTCAACCGTCAGTTTTCATTGGTCTCGATCTGGAAGCAATTGAACGACAGATCTCACATTCTCTCCATGCGGAGAACCCCACTGATAAATTCCAAAAGCATAGCACGTGGTCGGTGGATGCGGGACCCGCAGAATGACTTTTTTTAGAGTGGGCCACGCAGCGGTGGATCCGGCGAGGATCCGATGCCAGCATAGGCAACACAGAGGTCGACTGCCGAGATCTTTGATCTTTCTTTTCTCGGCCACTTGGGGACGGGAAAAAGCGACGGACGTGGCAACCACGACCGCCACGTGGGAGCCTTCAACCATCGCATTTGTGGATCGCGTCAGTAAGACGGGACCCACGACAATAAGTTGGAGATTGGTGGGAATTGACGTCATGCCAGCGGGATATTCTGGTCAGCTTGGGTTGGAGTCTGAAGTAGTCTGAAATGAAAGGTATTTTACATCTTACACCTAATAGAACATATAATTTAAAATAGCACCTGCATGTCTGATCTTTTATAAGCAACGCGGGATTTTATATTAGGGTTTTTTACTTATAACTCTTCAAAATTTATCTTATTTATCAAAAAACTTTAATAATTTCAGTATTTACCTGTATTCTCTCTTTTTAAAGTTTATTACTTATAACTATTTAAATATTATTTAATCAAATATTTTTTTTCAAAAATTTCACTTTTACCCTTTATAATTTTATAATAAAATCCATTAAAATTTTATTATTTATTTTATATATAATTTTTTTAAAAAAATTATTACAAGTTTATCTCTCCAATAACCACTCCTCTCCTCTAGCCTCCAACCAAACCCTACACTAGTGGTTGTGTCACCTAGTCCCACACCACCTCATCTAGTCCCGCGCCACTGAGCCCTCTCATTGTTGCTCTCCCACGCCCTCATGACCTCGCGCCCATGGCTTGTACTTGCGCTCGCTCCGACTTGCCCCGCGCTAGCTCGTGTAGCCCCACGCTACCATTCCTTAATGCCATTGCACCCGTGGCCCAAGCTCGTGCCTGTGCGGGCTCGCGTGGCCTTGCAAGCCCTCCCGTCCCCCAATGCCACCTGTGCAACCCCCCCCTTCTCCCTTCCTTTTCCAAATAATATCCAAGTCGTCCAAATTTTTAAATACCTGCTTCAAGTTATAAAAAAATTCATAACTAGAATTGATATGTTTTTACTTCTGCAACTGAATATATAACTGAAATTAAGTTATTTTCCGCATTAACTCCACAAGTTGAGAGCAATGTGTCTTATATTTGCCTTTAAGGAAGCATCCATTAATCTCTAATATAGGTTTACATCCAGTAAGAAAAGCTCTAGTACAAACATGTAGTGGCAAAAAAAATCTTTGAAAAGGCCTATTTAGAGCTTGGGTAAAGTGAATAATATTGCTTGGATTCGTCCTCTCCAACTCTACCTTAAGCGAATGAAATAAATTAAAAGAATCTTCTTCATTATTATGAATAATCTTGTAAGCATAATTTTTTCCCCTTTATGCATGTATGTAACTCAGTTGATGACTATATTTATCATTCATCAAATATTATATTTGCTTTACTGTGATTTTCTTATTAATATTCATTCAATGCAAAATTTGTTTGTTTACCTATTGAGCACTTGTCATTTTGTTTTTAGAAGTATTGACACAATACATGTATGAACTGATTCTATTTTTTTTACTTGAAAACTTGAACTACCAAATATCTTTGAAGCATGAAGCCTCCCTTACTTGAACTACTTGATTCTAGCAGATAAAGAATAATGGTAAAATTTACCATAACGAGAAATAAATGATTCAATAATTTAGAAAGCTAGTATCCAAAATAAAAGCTTTTTATTAGAAAAGTTTCACAAGAACATAGTGAATACCATATTTGGAGGTCTTCTAATGATATTTTAGAGGTCAATGATCCAACAGGGCGATGGATCATCAACATAAGATAAAGAATTTGTGACTGAAGATAGTGATAGTTGACAGAAGTGTCTTGTGTTTATGGTATTATTACTCTCTTTGATGTTTGACTTAATCTAATTAATTTTGTTGATGACTACTATACTTTGAAAATATACAAAAAAATATATGATGTCCCTGTCACCTCACTTCCAAGCAAGTGACTCTGAGTGTTTGTGCTAAATGTTATGCAAGTGCTTCCTCTATATTCAAAAAGACCACTTGGTCGACCTAAAAAGAAAAAAATCAAAGATCCAATGGAACTATTAAGTAACATGATATATACTTATAGCAAATGAGGTAAGATAGGATACAACAAGAAGACGTGTAAAGAGCCTCTTGGACCACAATAATCAATTGAAGCTTATGGATCTAACAACAATCAAGAATTAGTAGAAAACTAAGAATTAATGGAAAACTCATATTTAAGAGAACGTGACAAGGGAAGGGGAAAGGGAAGAAAAAGGTTTAGTAGAAGGACTCCATATTTTAATATGCATATGTCATGTGAGTTTTTTTTAGAAAATATCGATAATTTTTTTATCTTAATTCATATGATTTTAAAATAATGCATTCATAAATATCACTATGTTTTTTGTAGGAAGTTCATTAGATGTCAGACAATATCTTTTATGTGATTTTTGGATTGTAATATTATGATTTTTGAACTTTTATTCAAAATTTTGCAGATGACTTGATATGTAAGTATTTGTTAATTTTATGAACTTTTATATTTGCTTCTATCTTTATTTGCAAATATTACTATATATTTATCACTATTATTTTGAATGTAAGCATTATAACGAATATATTATGATATCTAGGATTAGAATATGTTGTATCCATCTTATTGATTGTGTGTTTTTTAATTTATGTATGTTACTTATGATGTTATCACATGAAATACTTAATTTTTTATGTTAATTTTCAAACAAATTTATATCAAAATTTAGACTTGTTTATAAATAATAATATTTGAGGGGTCTATTTATAAATATATAAATATTAAACTTGTGATTTATAATTTACAATTTTAAAACCTTCCATTTTTTTTGTAAAATTTTATTTAGAAAATAATAAATTTTGGACCTATTTATAAATAAAAATATTCGAAGGGTTTATTTATAAATGTATAAATATTAAACTTATAATTTAAAATTTGGATTTTTAAAATTTTCAATGTCTTTTTTGTAAAATTTTATTTAAAAAATAATAAATTTGGACTTATTAATAAATAAAAATATTCAACCTGTCTATTTTGTAAATGTACAAATATTAAAATTACATTTAAAATTTTATGTTTTAAAAATTTTAATATCTTTTAAGTAATATTTTATTAAAAAATAAATTTTGACTTATTTATAAATAAAAATATTTAAAGGATTTATTTGTAAATGCACAAAATTTAAAATTTTAAGTTTTAATACCTTCAATCTCTTTTTTATAAAATTTTATTTAAAAAATAATAAAATTTGGACTTATTTATAAATAAAAATATTCAAGACATTTATTTATAAATATATAAATATTAAACTTGTAATTTAAGATTTTAAGTTTTAAAACCTTTGATATTGTAAAATTTTATTTAAAAATGATAAAATTTGGATTTATTTATAAAAAAATTCCAGGGGTTTATTTATAAATATATGAATATTAAACTTATAATTTAATTTCTTATGTAGGATTTATTTGTAAAATATTTAAAATATTTAAGATCCATTTTGTAAATTTTTATTTAAAATATTAATATTTAGACTATTTATAAATAATAAATATTCAAAGTCTTTGTATAAATATGAACATTGTAATTTAAAATTTAATTGAGAGTTCATTTGTAAATATTTGGGAGAAAGCGTGAAAAATGAGAAGTTAAAATTTTTAAGAAATTTAGTTATAAAATTATAGAAGGTAAAAGTGAAATTTTTAAATTTTCTAAATTAAATAATAATAAGGAGTTATAAATAATAAATTTCAAAGGAAAGGGAGTATAGGTAAATATTGAAATTACAAAAAAAATTTGATAAATAAGATAAATTTTAGGGAGTTATAGATAAAATGCCCTTTATATTACTATAGTTTAAATATGCCTAGAAGTTTTCAAAAGAGTTCTTATTAAAACAAAAAAAGAAGAAAACTTGCATAAGAAGAGATTTTAGGTGTATATCCCTTAAATATATAATATCTTTTGATGTCCCTCTATATTTAGAAAGCTTTAGAAAGCAATATATAAATGTAATATATTTTGGGGGTATACAAAAATCTAAGAAATTTAAAACCAATGATGCTCTAGACTTCCCCATAGAAAGATACAAAGTGGCTAATTTCGTCTTTTTGAATATCTCTATTAAAAATAATGATGGATAAAAATTAAAATTATAATAATTTTGAATTTTGAATCACTTTTTTTTTTTTTTTGGAGGAGCAGCATCTCCTGCTATGTGAACATCGGTTTAGTTTTTTACTTTTTCTTAGCATGAAAATTAATAAGTCATTTTTCAAACATTAAGTATGAGAGCACTTAAAAAAAATAAAAATCTGAAAAAGATTGCATTCAAATGTTAGAGGTTAGGGTGCTGAGTGTTATAGGATCTTTCTACCGGGTCTATCTGCAAAATCGCCCAATCCGATCAACAGAGAGGGACCCATAAAATCAAGGCCGTTAAACAAGTCTCGGGATTGCCGGACTCAGGGTAGGTGGATCCATTTGTTTGGACTTTGGCGACCCAGAAAACACAGCAGCAAAGCGGACGCCTAAACGTGGCATCTTTTTTATGGCCACTTGCAGCGCGAAACACGGGCATACGTGACGCGACGCAAGCGTGAATGTAGGGCGGTGGCAATGGGGCCCATTAGAGGTACGTAGGATGATAATGACATCCGTTACTTGGCCTTTTATTAATTAAGAAACTAATCCCCTTTGGTCAAAATTAAGCAGCTAAATTTGAATCTATGGTCCTCAAAGTGAACCAGAACATGCTACAGGGCGATGATTCCCAACCTGTCATCCATTCATGCGCCTCCAATGGAAGAATAATGCGCATCGGATTAAAATTGATCTCAGATAATTTGATAAAATAGTTAAATTGATCAAATGTGTATAATACATTTTTTTTTTGTCGAGATTGACTAGAACTTATGTATACCCATTAACTTGTAACATTTTACCAAACCTTGCCTAAACAAAATGGCCGAGGTAGAGTAATGTACGTCTGCCCGTGTCCCCATTGACCGAACAAATCGTGCTAAATTTTTTTTGGAATTTTTTGCTTTAATGCCCTTTTTGAAATCTTTTGTTTCTTAAATTATAGAAAGTTTGTACCATTCCTCTTTTGTCTTCGTCAAGCCTCTAATTTAGCGCATATTCTTTAAATAAAAATTTTACTATACTATAAAAAGTCAAATTTACTTTTGTATATATGCAATATTTTAAAAAAACTGAAAAATCTGATTATATTTTGGGAATCCCGTAATTTGATTATATTTTCGTCAACCCCTAATTAGTCTTAATTACATACAATTCCGTAATTTTCGAAATTACCAACGCTCCTTATTTTCGAAAATATTTACCCACAGCCTTTTATTGTTACTTAATCAAAATTTTTCCAAGAAACTTCCAATTTTATCATCGGTTATTTTTACAAATACACCCTTTAAAACTAATTTTTTAGAATTAATGTCCCGAAATTCGATTTTTTGTAAATAACACCCCAAATAACTCAGATTTACAGAAAACTCTTCGAAATTCGGATTTTTACAAATAAACCTCCGAAAAGTATTTCGATTTACAAAATAGTCCCAGAAATTCGAATTTTTGCAAATAACACCCCGTCGCGGGGAACGGAGGCGGACGCGGGCGGGAGCCGGCGGCGGGAGCGGAGGCGGAGGCCTCCGTCCCCGGCACGCGGAGGCGGAACGGCCTCGGCCTTGGCCGTCCGCGCCCGCGTGTCGGCGCGCCGGCGCCTCGGGCTCCGTCCCGCGTGCGGACGCCGTCCGCGCCCGCGTGCGCACGCGTCCACGCCGGCCTCGGCCTCCGTCCCCGGCACGCAGCGGCGGAACGGAGTCGGCCTTGGCCGTCCGCGCCCGAGTGTCGGCGCCCCGGCTCCCGCCCGCGTCCGCCTCCGCTCCCGCCCGCCCGGCCTCCGCCTCCGCTCCCGCCGCCGGCTCCCGCCCCGCCCGGCCTCCGCCTCCGCTCTAGCCGCCGGCTCCCGCCCGCGTCTGCCTCCGCTCCCGCCGCCGGCCCCCGCCCGCCCGGCCTCCTCCTCCGCTCTCCGCGCGACGGGGTGTTATTTGCAAAAATCCGAATTCCGGGGACTATTTTGTAAATCGAAATAATTTCCGGGGGTTTATTTGTAAATTTGGAGGAGTTTTCTGTAAATCTGAGTTATTTGGGGTGTTATTTGCAAAAAATCGAATTTCGAGGTGTCGATTCTAAAAAATTAGTTTTTAAGGGTGTATTTGTAAAAATAACCGAAGGTAAAATCGAACTTTTTGAGAAAATTTTGATTAAATAACGATCGGGGTGTGGGTAAATATTTTTGAAAATATGGGTGTATAATTTTAGAAATTACGGTTATACGTAATTAAGACTAATTACGGAAGTTGTACGTAATTATCCTTTATATTTTTAAGAGGCATAAGTACAAATAATAAATTTTAGGGACCTTAACGCAAAAAAGCCCAAATGGAGAACAAAAGAAAAGTAATTAACATGGACTGATTTTGATTTTTCAGTTATTATAGTTAGGGCTGTAATCGGGCCGGTCCAAGCCCTAGCCCGAGATCTAACTTACAAGTTAAGCCTAGACCTGCACTGAGCCCCAACAATTATATTAGACATTTCGGGCCTGGTAGTCCCATTTTTTCGGGCCTGTTCATTTTTTTCGTCAATCCTTAGCATCATCAGAGTTGTATTTTTCAAAATTTTTTTTAAAAATTAATATTACTTATTTTATATCGTTATTATATTAAATTATTATAAAAAATTAAATAATTTTTCGAATTTTAAATTATTATAGCGTTAATTTTAATAAAAAAATTAGTTTATAAAAATAATCCACCGATTTTGATTCTAATTTTAATTTCGAATCAAATTTTACCAAGTAAAGCCTCTCTAAATGATTTGGCCCGGATGGAGCCGCCCCAGGCCATTGACTAAAGGTGGGCAGCGGGCCAGCACACCCAAGCACCGGATGGCGAACCTTGCTCACCGTTTACGGGCCCGTGCTGGACCCGGCACTAAATTTGCTTCCCGCTGGCAATGGACGACCCATTATTGTTTTGATATTGCTCGCTACGCTACCCAATAGATTGGGCCACGGAGGCCCATGTTGGCCTCTTTTTAAATTATTATATTCTATATATTAAATAATAAAATTTAACGTAAAATTTTTAGTGTTCGATACTTTTGAGACTTATGTCATATATCTTAATTTTAATAACTTACTCTCTAAAAATTTATTTTATTAATGGGTTGAGCTTATTCGTATCAATAGACATGGTTGGTTAGACTGTCTGCTTGTGCCAACAAACCAGAAATAGACGGTGCTGGTGCCAACCCCGTGGGCCTGGGCGAATGTTATTTTCTAGCTTTGAGAGCCCGTTATCAGCACCTGGCAGGCGGAAGGAGCCCGTTACTCCGACAAATCGCTCTCAGCGGCCTTATCTTCTCCGCTCACTATAAAGTATAAACAAATCATCTCATCTCCCTCGTTCACCGTATCACGAAGAAGAACAAGACAGCAGGAACACAAAAAAGAAGAAGAAGAAGATGAGCAGCAGCAGGGGAGCAGCCTCCGTCAACACCCAGGCCGCCGGCAAGGTGGCGGCGGAGCGTGAGAAGGAGCCGGCAGGCTTGTTTTCCCCGCCGGACCGAAGGCAGAGGGAGACGACGGCGGCGCCAGTGCCGGACTGGAAGCTGGGCTGCCTTATGACCGAGTATGCCCTCCCGCCCAACGTTCGCCGCACCCTACAACTCTCCGGCTGCTTCTGAAAAGGAGGATTAGAAGGAATATAGTAGTAGCTAAAAAAAAGAGATGGTATCATGATATGTTAAGATCCTTAGTTTGCTGTTTTGGTGATGTACATATGTGATATATGTGTTGATATAATGCTATGTTTTAGATATGTAGTTTGTTGGGTTTCTCTCTTGTGATTTGGAGTTTTGGGAGTTTGGAGGTGTTGTGCATGTATAATTTAGGGCTTTTTTCTCCTTTTTGTGTTTCTAAAAATTTTAAAGGATGATTAGTATCATCTGACATATTAAGATCCAAAGCTTGTTTGATTTCTTCTTCATGTGTTCTGTTTTCTGAACATGATATTGTGATTATTTGGTAAAAAGACAACAAAATGGTGATATAAAGATCCAAACAAGGTTTTGAGATCTGTCTGTGTTTCCTTGTCTACAGGGATGTGTTTTTTGAGTTTCATCAAATTGGAAAAGAAAAGGTTTTGGTTCTTTTTATATATTTTTTTATTAGTTATTTTTATGTCTTGCCGGTTGGTTGTGGGTAAGATTCACGATGGATTTTTGCTTTAAAGAAGGAAAAGTGCTGAGTAACCCAAAAAAAATAAGATGAATTACATCTCTCTTTAAAATATTATCAAATTATATATAATTTTTTTAAATATTATATATAACTTTTCAAATCTTACCAAATTATATTTTTTTTCAAAATTTTAAAAATTATATATTTTTCTTTGATTATTGATTGTATTGTAAAATTTTTTTCTAATATAAATTTATTATTAAAATAAAAAATATTTAGATAATATATTAAACTGAAATGAAAAGTTAAAAATACCTCTGATTTGATTATAGGACATTTTGATAGTTTGATGTAATTGCAAAAAGCTTCATGTTTTTTAGTTGAGATATTTAACTTGAGTTGAATTTTAAACTGAGATATAAGATAAAAAATTTTGCCCTAACCCAATTTAAACTTATTTCAATTCAATCTAGATTAAAATTAGGGGTCAATTTGGACCAAATTGGAGTTGATATGAATCAGATGTACGATTTGGCTTTGTTTATATTTTCAATTATGCCATCTCTAATTAGACTTTTATTTTTTTCATTTCGATTTAAACAATGTCAAATGATATATTCTTTGAGAAAATTCATGATTTTAATGATAAATTTATATCCAATAAAGTTTTTACAATATATCTAGTGACTTAAAGAAATATATATATTTTTTAAATTTGGAAGAAAAATATATAATTTGTCGAGATTTTAAGAAATTATATATAATTTTTTAAGTCATATACTAGAAGCACTATTGTGTAAAATAATAATAATAAAATAATTTTTTTTGAGTCATATCAAATTAATTTTGATCATAATATTGTATTTTTAGTTATATATATTTGATTTTGATCATTTTATCTTAATTTTATTTATGTGACTTTAAAAAATGACCAAAATCAAATAATTATGAATAAAAATAAAAATATCATTAAAATCAAGTATATATAATAAAAAATTAAATACTATAATAAAAAATAATTAGATATGTTTACAAACTTTTTATTATAATATCTAATTTCTAAATATATATTATTATTATAGTTCTATTATATTAGTGCTAAGTACTACCACAATGTTGCTGAAGTACTGTTATAGTAAAACAATATGAAAAGCATTTGAATAAAAATTTTAAAAATTAGAGAATATTTTAAAGATTTGAAAATTTTTAAGGGATATTGAGAGCTTTTACTTTTGATTATTCCCCTTCAAAAGTTTGTATTTGTAGGCATAGCCTACAAATCCGGTCCTTTTTTTTGTTTTCTAATTTTTTTTTTTATTCTCTTGGGTCAACTAGATTGAGAACTTGATTCCACTCTGGTTCATTTGAAAGGGGGTCATGCCTATCCTCCAACTAGAGCCGCATAGATACAAGCAAGAGAATCATGAGCTACTTGTTTGATAAGCTCTGGAGAGGAGTTGCAATACTTCAATGAAATGACTGATGGAAAGAAAGGAGATGAGAAAGAAAGAAAATAAGAAAATAAGGGAAGCTTATAAGGGACGAAGAGATTAGGATTATTTACAAGTGTATAAGGTGTTTGTGTGTTTATGTATATATAGTGAGTATAAAATTCTATCGATAGCATTATAATTTTAATTTTATTAAATTTTAAACCATTAAATTTATCTGTGGATTAGTATACTTTAAACTTTAGGATTTAGGATTCATGATTTACAATTTAGTATTTAGGGTTTAGTGTTTAAAACCTGATAGGATTAAAATTAAAGTCTTAAAGGATATACTAATCTATAGGTAAATTTAATAGTTTAAAATTTGACAGGATTAAAACTAAAATCCTAAAGGGCATACTAATTCATAAATAAATCTAACAGTGTAAAACTTGATATGATTAAGATTAGAATTTTATCAATAGAATTGTATACTCACTATATATATATATATACACACACACATATTGCCTTCTATGATATTCAACCCTAATGTCCTTTTAACTTGACACGAAATATCTTTGGGTGACTCGATCTACACGAATTTGGAGGTATTCACAACTTTCTGCATGTGGTTGGAGTAATCTAATATTTCACAATTGGCTTTTAACGAGAGATAGAGAAGTGGTTGTCTTTAGTGGTAAAGAAATCACATGCATTCTAGTAGACACAAATACGATTCTAAACTTTAGAGGTCTGGGAGAAGCTTAGAACACTAGTTTACTTGGTAGGGGAGGCTGGGTTGAGAGTCCAGGTATGATTTTATGGGCATTGTTTGGTTTAAAATCAAGATCAAAATTAAGGTCAAGATTAGTGAACCACTTTTATAAATTAATAATTTTTATCAAAATTAATTCTACAATAATTTAAATTTTAAAAAAGCTATTTAATTTTTTTATAATAATTTAATTTAATAATGGTGTAAAATAAGTAATATTAATTTTATAAGATAAAAATAATTTTTAAAAATATTGATTCTGATTCTGATCCCAAATTCAACGGTGCCATAGAGTGTAGAGTACGTTGAGTCAGAACATTGGTTAGAGTTGAGTCAAAACGTTTGAAATGGCGACCAATCTTACTTAAATTTGAAATTAATTTTTAAAGTTTTAATTTTTAATAATTATTTTCAACTAATTCATATTAGAATAATTTTTTTAAAGCTTAGCATTAATATGATGAATTAATATCAAAATATTTATCCAAGATTTTAAACATATATTATATATTAATATATTATATGTATAACAAAATAATATAAAGTGAGTTGGGTTTTTAGGTCGAAACTGAGCGGACCAGTCTCCACTTGAGCTCGAATCAATTTTGAGCTTGAGTTTAACTTATTTTCTAAATGAGTGAGTCAAGTTTGAGCCGAGATTAAGCAACTCGCAAATCTCAAGTTAATTTTGACACCCGTACATAAGATGCATTTGACTTGATTTGCGGAATTTTATTACTTTTGAGGTTTTAGCAAATAATTGCTAATACAATTATTAATTTGTAAGAAATCACCTCCGTTATTAATAATAATAAAAAATTACTTGCATTATAGTCGAAATTTACAAGTAACTGTCAAAATTTACAAGTAACTATCTCCTAATTATATATTTTTTTTAAATTTAAATTTTTTATTTAATTTAATGTGTAAAACCATTATACCTTTGATTATTTAAGGTCTAGTGTAAAAATTCATTATTTTTAATTATTTTTTGAACAATAGAATTTTGAATATTTAAACACTATTTTCTCTCCAATTTTACTAGTTTCTGATGGAAAATGATATTTAAAATTCTTTTATGTTAAAAAAGGAGAGGAAAAATTGAAATAAAATATTTTTGCATTTAATTTTAATTGATAGGGTATATAATGATATTTTTATATTAAGTTAAATATTTAAAAAAATAAAAATATCGACTAAGATTTGATTGTATCTAAAATTTAATTATGATACATGTAGTTTTTTACTACTAATAATAAATTTCTTTTTTAAAAATTTGTGATAATATATGTAATTTTTTTGCTAAAATCTCCATTATTTTTTAGTATAATATTCTATTTCGTCAACTAGCTCGGTTGGGATGCATATCATTGATTGTAATTTTTCAAAAAAAAAATCCCAACATTTACTTAAAAAACAGCCACTAGAAGCAAGTAGGCTAAAATTATATTTATATATTAACTCAACAGCTACATAAACAACTAAATCCACATATAGCTTTCTCTGCCCGTTTTCAAGACAATTTCGCGAGAACTAATTTAGTTTGGTGAGTCAACATTCTTTTTAAATTGCATTGGGATTTGTTTTTTAAGATAAAAATTATTTTTGGCCAGCCAGGCCCATTGACATCCCGTTTCCCGATCCGTAAATTTCTCCTGCGGAAGGCAGATGAAACTTTGCAAGAACACACCTATAACTCCTGATTTTTGTTTCAAGTTTGTACTTGTGCCTATAGCCCTACTTAGCCGATTTAATTTGGTTCGCGATGTATATATCTTTCTTGAGCATGTTTAGACAAAGTACAGAAAAGAAAACCATCTCCGGTCTCTCTATTTTGTGTTTTTGATTTTAGTGAACTTATTTATGAAAATAAAATTCTGAATTTTATAAACATCCTTCCAAGATTCCAAATTGCATCCGTATTTGCAGATATACCCCTAACATTTAAAAATTTACACCCCCAAATTAGTTTGACAGAAAATCATTGTTTTACATGAACCTTTAGGATCATTTGGTTGGGATAGAGTTAAGGTCAAAATCGAGACTAGTGAATCACTTTTATAAATTAATATTTTTTTATCAAAATTAAGGCTTTAATAATTTAAAGCTCAAAAAACTATTTAATTTTTTATAACAATTTAATTTAATAATAATATAAAATAATAAATATTAATTTTACAAGAAAAAAATAATTTTTAAACTAGCTGATCCTAATCCTGATTCCAAAATAAACGGAGCCAATTTATACATCAGTATCAATCCCTATAAACGATTGGAACAAATATATTGTTAAATTCGCTCAAAAATAGACCGATATCTACTACATTAGGTTTTCCCACGTCCCTTTAATCTATCCTCTCATTGGTTACACCATATTAATATCTCAAGTTCTTTTTCTTAATTGTTTAAAACAAAATAAGAGGTAATTTTAAGGAAATTTTGGTTTTATGGAATTTTAAGGTTTTGAGAATTATAAAATTTAAAAAATTATAAAATAAGATGTTTGCAAAGTGGACTTTCTTCCTGCATTTAATTCTATCTTGCTTAGGCCCGATTCTTTTTTGAGTAATTTATAACATTTTCCTATCTATTTCTGTGTATCTCTCACAAGGTTATTGATGGTTCAATGTATTGACTGCTCGTGAAATCATCACTTCCATTGATTCCCTTGTGGAAAGCTAGATCCATTCACATCGCTATCTATATGGTTGTCTGGTTCAGGAAGCTTTTACTGTATGCTGCTTGTCTGCTTTTTGCTAACTAAAGTAATCTTTCGATAGATTTGAAGTGAAATGAAGGTTATATATTGTCTCATTCTCCATCATTTCGAATATGCTGTTAGTGATAAAACCTAATGATGTTCTACGAAGTCATTTCCTTAGGATACCTTTGATTGACAGTGTGCGTTTTACGGTTGATGTCCTACAGAGAAGTTCTTCATGCTGCTCCCTGTGATGCACTATTTGCATTGTGCAAGGATCAGGATTAGCATCAGATCGTTTCAAAATTATTTTTTTTCATAAAATTAATATTTATTATTTTATACTATTATTAAATTAAATTATTATAAAAAATTAAATAGTTTTTTGAGCTTTAAATTATTGAAATCTTAATTTTGATAAAAAGATATTAGTTTAAAAAATAGTTTACTAATTTTGACTTTGACCTTAATCTTGATCTTCAATCAAACAGTCCCTTAAGGACCTAGTTAATGCCCACAAAGAAACAGTTGGCACTAAATGGCTTGAAAATGGTACTTCTTATAAAAGAAGTAGGACATGTAGAAGACAGATAAACCATAGCAATGGTGGTGAACAATGTAGTTCAGGAAAAACACCAGGAGTTGATCAGTTGATTAAGAAAGAGGAGAGAGAAACTAGTGGCACAGGGCTAAAACCATTCTTGTTGTATCTGAATTAGAACAAGGGCTTCTTTTATGTGTCAGTTGCAGCCCTTACTGATATGATATTTATAGTTGTGCAAATTGGGGAGAACTCATGGATGGCTGCCAACGTTCAACATCGTGAAGTTAGCACATACACTACTATATTTCGCGATATATTCGACATTTTAAAAATGCCTCTAGTAGTGTAAAAAATATCGGCAAAAAATTTTTGACATTTTCTTCTGATGTTTATTAAATGTTTGTAATAGAATAGTTGCCAAAATTTTTGGTATTTTTTTAATGTTGGAAAAATCTTTTGCTGTCATTTTATGTGGCGTTTGAAAAAAATTACAAAAATCAATCTTTCTTGGCATTTTAGGAAAAAAACACCGGGAAAAATCTTGACATTTTTGAGAAAAAAATGTTCAAATTTTTTTTTTGCATTTTTGTGAAGAAAACGCTGGGAATTTTCTAGCATTTATGAGAAGAAAAGGTCGAGAATTTTCTGACTTTTGTACAGTAAATGCCAAAATTCAAATTGAGTTAATCCAAATTAGATCACTTCAGATCCAACTCTAATTGGGTTCAAATCGGGTCAATTCGAAATCAATTCAAGTTCAAATCAAACTCTATTTGGGCCGAGCTAAATTTGAATCAAATCCTAATTGGGTTAAATTAAGTTCAAATTGAAATCTAATCAGGTCAAATTGAACTTAAAGTCAAACTAAAATCAAGCTAGGTCTAAACTGAAACTAAGCTGAACTTAAATTGATTTGAACTTGAACCGAAGTCCATTTAGATGCAAACTCGAACTTGATGTGGGTTCAACGTATGTCAAATCCAAATCCATCAACAAGTTAGGATAGGATCCAATAAGAATTCATCAAAGGTTAGATCTAACATCCACTGAAGGTCTAATAAGAACCCGCTCAAGGTCGGATCTAAGAAGGATCCATTAAAAATCCGTCAGATCGAAGATCCATTAAAGATCCAATAAGGACTCACCAAGGGTTTAGATACAAGATCCATTACGGATCCATTAATAAATAAAAAATGATCCAACATAAGATTGAACTTGACCCAAATCGAATAAAATCATACTCGAGTCAAAATTGAGTTCTAAACATTGAATTAAATCCATTAGAATTAGATGGAAATTAGCAGTGTCCTAACTAAAGTCAATGATCAGTCTTTGACAAATATTCTTCTAAAGATAATGCTAAGCTTGATGGATTAAATTCGTCATCATAAGTTGAACATTCACCATCGATTCTCTTGGTTTCTAAAATCTCAATAGTTACTTTGGGGATGGATGTTTTACACGGTCTCCCTAGTCAATCACATGTTCCCTCCATAATTACGATAGTGACCTCTGATTTCATGCTATAGAGCATTAGTATGAATCTAATCACCAATATTGAGATAACCGATTCATTATTAAAGCTGATAAAAAAAATGATATAGGCATAAGTTTGGAGTCGCCAATAATGCCCTAAGTCCTAATTAACAATAAGTCAAGAAAGATCATCGACCATCAAGCTGAAGATGATTAGCACAGGTTAAGGCCCTTGATCATTCTTCAAATTGGACTCGCTTAGCTATTCAGCCAAGATGCCTCTTCTAATACTTCGAACTCACGAAGTTATCACTTATATCTTATTGATTATGAAAATACTTTAAACTCATGAAGTTATCGTTTATATCTTATTGACTATGGAAACACTTTAAACTCATGAAGTTATCGCTTATGCCTTATTGACTATGAAAATACCTCAAACTTATAAAGTTATTACTTATATCTTATTGGCTATGAAAATATTTCAAACTTATGAAATTATCGCTTACACCTCATTGATTATGAAAATACTTCAAAATCATGAAATTATCACCTATGCCTCATTGGCTATGAAAATATTTCAAATTAATAAAATTAGCACTAATACCTTATTGGCTAATAGAAATACTATAAACTGATAAAGTTATCATCGACGCCTCATTGGCTAATAAAAATACTTCAAATCAAACGAAGTTATCATCTACACCTCATTAATTATGAAAATACTTCAAACTAATAAAGTTATCACCAATGCTTTATTGGTTAACGGAAATACTTCAAACTAATGAAGTTATTACCAATACTTTATTAGCTAACAAAAACACTTCAAATTAAATAAAATTATCACCAATGTCTTTTTGGCTAGGAAATATTTTAAACCAAATAGAGTTATCACCAAAGCTTATTGGCTAATGAAAATACTTCAAACTAAATAAAATTATTACCAATACTTTATTAGCTAATATAAATACTTCAAACCAAATCAAGTTATCACCAATGCCTTATTGGCTAATAAAAATACTTCAAATCAAATGAAGTTATTACCAAATGCCTTAATTGACCAACATAAACACTTCAAATTAAAAAATTATCACTAATACCTTATTGGCTAATGAGAATACTTTGACCAAAAGAAGTTATTGCCAATGCTTAAGCTATTGACCAAAAGAAGTTATTGGCTAATGACCAAAAGAAGTTATTGGCTAATGAGAATACTTTAACCAAAAGAAGTTATTGCCAATGCTTAAGCTATTGGAAGTACTTCATCCTCCATTCTCTTTCCATGTACTACTGGAGAATACTATCAAACTAAGTCATCAACATCTGTCGAAGATTAAGTCAAGACTCTTTCAAGTCAAACTCCATATGGTCCAACGCATGGGAGTAGGGCAGCAACATGCATCAGAACTTATTTTCTACTCTTTTTTTATTTATCATATTCCTCCATAATTTCATATTAAAACTCATTATGAAGTGAATGTATGCCCTTATTTAAGCCATGTACCATTTTTTAAAATTAATTAAGTATTTTCTTCTTTCTCTTTTACATCTCTATTTTATTAGCTCGATTTTTTATTTTAAGAGATTTCTAGCAATCATCAGAGTAATTAATAATAAGGGCTTGCACCTATTGAAAGTCAATATTCCCATAATACGTGATAGTGCACTCAAATTAAATATATTTTGATTTATATATCGAGATCATTCTCAGGGGTTTTTGCCACTCTCAAACTGTCAAAATTAATCCCATAAATTTTGGAACGTCTTGTGGGACTTGATTTCTCCTCCAAGCGTAGAGACCTAGTTAATATGATAGAGACATTGATAATGTAGAATTACGATTGAACATTGATCAATTGTGCTCTCCTTTACAAAAGAAAACATCAAATGACATTAACAAAGAGCTTTTCTACCCCAATGTACACCATCATCTTGAGAGTAGGATCGGCTGTGTGTCTACCTTGGTCGATGGTCGCCACATAAGTAATTGAAGTTCAAATCAAGGTCAAAACTATCTTTAAGGTTGTCCAATTTAAGTAGACACCTGCTATTGTGCTAATTAAAGTTGTTGTCATGCAAGACAAGCTTATTTCTTACCTTCTATCAAGGGAAAAGAGTCCCAATATTGTTATTCCTAATGAGAATGACCACTTGGATGAAGAGCCATAAGTCATGCCTCAATCACTAAGGATATTAGTCTTCCAAAGGCTAGGGCCAAAATGAAGTTTAGTCTTCGATTATCTTCGCTCACCTTTTGATGATGGACCACGTGGTGTCTGACCCAAATCGACTTGCTCTTTGTCAGATATTGATGACACCGTTTGATGAAATATGGAAGGGAATAGAAGGAGTTTGAAGTATTTCTAATAGCTTTGAGTATTGTCAATAACTTTATTTGGTTTAGTGGTATCACCAACAGCATATAGGGTTGGGTATAGCTTCAAAAATTGTATTATCAACTATTTTTAGGTTGACTAGCTTGAGGCAGACATTGTCAACTATTTGTAGGATTGACTAGCTTGAGGGAAGCATTGTCAACTGCTCATAGGATTGACTAGCTTAAAGGGTGCACCATTAACTGCTTCTAGAGTTCACTAGTTTGAATGGCGCATTGTCAACTGTTTCTAGAATTGGCTAGCTTGAAAAGTGCATCATCAACTACTTCAAAGATTAACTAGTTTGAAAGGATACATTACCAACTATTTTTGTGGTTGACTAACTTGAGGGATACATTATTAACTACTTCTGAAGTTGACTAGTTTTAAAGTTGTGTCACCAACTACTTTTGAGGTTGATTAGCTTGAGGAGCACATCGCAAATTGCTTTTGGGGTTGACTAGCTTGAAGAGTGTATTGCCAACTATTTCTAGGGTTGACTAGTTTAAAGAGTGTGTTGCTAACTACTTTTGGAGTTGACTAGCTTGAAAGGTGTTTTGCCAATAGCTTCAAAAGTTGACTAGCTGAACGGTGCATCGTCAACTGCTTGTGAGGTTGACTTGCTTGAAGGGGTAACAAACGACTTTGAACATGTTGGTATTTTAACTTCTTTGATTTGGTAACATTACTAATGCCTTAGAGGGTTGAGTATAGCTTTGAAGTGTGGCCAATAGCTTTGACCGTATCAACGATTAACTTTTTTGATTTAGTAGTATCACTAATTGCTTATGGGAGATTGGATATAGATTTGAAGTTTTGCTAAAGGCTTATGTAGCACATCCAGTGAGACTCAATTTGAACTTTTTTAATTCTATTCAAATTAATTTTGATTTGAATCAGGATGATAATATCACCCATTGTTCATAGCCTCAGAGTATTGTTGAAGGTTTAACACACCCAGTGAGACTCAATTTGACCCTATTTAGTTTCATCGAGACTAAAATAGTTCAAGTCTAAGTGTGGTTCAAAATCAATTCAATACTCAACTTTAATTTGAGTCTGAAATTGATTCAACTTGATATTTAAAACTTGATTGAATTGTGATTCGCTAACTTCTTCTTAGAAGATAGTGATATATTATGGTCTTTCTATTTTCAGGATCTTTGATGCTTAGGTTTGAACTAACATTGTATTGCATGACCAGAGGAACTATGAATTCAATTTACCAAGCTTAGCATCAATTTTTAGAAGAGCACTGATCATTGACTCTAGTTGGAGCAGTTCAAATCCGATTCTAATCCAATTCAATTTAGTGCAATCCTCAGGATTCAATTTTATTTCAAGTTTGATTTCATTTAGCTTGAGTCAAGTTCAACATTGTGTTGCATCTCTATTGAGTTTTGGTTGCATCTTTGATTCAAGTTTAGGTCAATTTAGTTCAACTTGATTTCAGTTTAGTTCAACTTTGAATTTGCATGTTTAGTTCAACTTTGAGTTTGCATGTTTAGTTTGGACTTGATTTAATTCAATTAGGATTTGATTTGAGCTTAGTTTAATCTATATTGGATTTGATTAGTCTATTTTGAGTTTGATTAGGGTTGAGTTTGTGGTCTACGTTAAGCCGATTTAGGTTTTAGTTTATTTGTTTGATTAATTTAGTCCATTTGATTCAACCTGACCTTTGTCCATTTGTTTTGACTGAGTTTAATTTCAATGTGATTGAGTTATTTCATGTTAAGTAGTTTGATTTAAGGGTTCTTTGCTGTTTATGATTTTTTTTTAAGTAGGCACACAGCTCAGCTTTAAATGTGCGAACTCGAGGGTTGACTTAATTTACAAGCTTAAAAGCTAGCTCAGAGGTGCAAGACCGATGGCTGACTGAGTATGAGTCTAAACACTGATCTAGATGTGAACTTGAAGGCTAGCTTGGCTGCGAGCCCGAAGGTTGGCTGAGTGCGAGCCTGAAGGCTAGTTGAGGTGCGAGCTAGAATGCTGGCTAAACACAAGCCCAAAAGCTAGCTGGATACAAGCCCAAAGGTTGGTTGAGTGTAAGTTCGTAGGTTGGTTGAATACGAGGCTGGAGACCAACTAAGTTCAAGCCCAAAGCTAGTTGGATGCGAACCCAAAGGCTAGTTGAGTGCAAATTTGAAGGCTAGCTTAAATGCAAGTTTGAAGGCTAATTTAGCATAAGCCCAAAGGCTGGCCAGATTTAAGGTTGAAGATTGGCTAAGTGTGAGCCTAAAGACTGATTGGATGCGAGCCTGAAGTTTGGTTGAGTGCAAGCCCAAAAGCTGGCTAATGTACAAACCTGAAGGCTAAGTAGATGCGAGCCCAAAGACTAACTGAGTATAGCTCAAAGGCTACCCGTGTGCAAGCCCGAAGGTTGGCTTAGATATGAACCTGAAGGCTGGCTGAGGTACGAGTCCAAAGGCTGGTTGAGTGCAAACTCGAAGGCTAACTTGAATGCTAGCCTGAAGGTTGGCTGAGTGCAAGCTCGAAGACTAGCTTGTATGCGAGCCTGATGGTTGATTAAGTGCAAACTCGAAGGCTAATTTGTATGCGAAACTGAAGGTTGGCTGAGTATAAATTCGAAGACAGAATAGGTGTGACAAGAATTTGCCTTTTCGAGTAATCATGGGTGACCACAACAATGTTAAAAATTTACCATCTTTAAAGAGTTGTGGGTGACTTCAGCATTAATAGAATTTAACACCATGCCAAAAGATCACCGTTGGCCGTGGTAGTGGTGGCACAACAATCGAGATAAAATTCTTTTTTTGGGCAAATTTTATTTATTATTTTTCTCCTATTTTTCCCCCGCCTCCTCTCTTGTGCTTCTTCTTTCTGCTTGTTCTTAAGCTCTATTGAGCCAATGTCGCTCGACTTCCTCTCTGATCAGATCTGGCTGGAAAATGGCCAAATCTGGTCTGGCTTCCTGGTGGCCAGAGGGGGTGTGGCTCTGCCCCCCAATCTCACGGTTGGATCTGGCCCTAGTGACAGTAAATGACAATGATAGGGGCTTTTTTTCTCCCCTCTATTTCCCCGACGGCAAGTGGGCTGGTCAAATCTCACATCGGTGGAGGGCACGGGCCAAGAGAGGTGGTAAGGTTGGGTCGGTGGATCTTGCACAGGTGCGAGTAGGTCAGAGTCAGCTGACAACTAGGGAGTGAAGGGTGCAAGATCGAGCCATGGAGGTGCTCCGAAGGGCGGCATAGTAAAGCTTGAGACTACGAGGGAGAGGAGCTCCAACGAGGCATGAACGGCTTCTAGCTTGGGGGGAGGAGTTGCAGGATGCTAGCCGGATCCCACATCTATGGTCTAATAGGGTGGTGGTGGGGGCTTGACTTGCAAAGGTGCAGAGCACAGGGGCAATGCCAGGCAGCGAGGAGGTACGGGACAAATGAAGGCCTGTGACACTAGGGTTCCGACGAGGAGGTTATGGTGGGCAGGCATGGCAAACAGCGGCCAAGGTAGAGGCCACCGGTGCATGATTAGAGGGAGGGGTTTAGGTTGGCAATGAGTAGGATTCTAGCAAGGTAGTAGCAGAGGCTTGGGGACAGGGAAGCAAAGAAAAACAGGTCAAGAAGAAGGACAAGAAAACATGGTAAAAAGAATTACTTGCTTCTGTTATGTTTTTTTTTTTCAACGATGACATCCTGATTTTCTCTTATTTTCTCTTGCTATTTTGATCCTTCTCTCCTCTTTTTGTCTCCGATTTTTTTTTACAATAAGTTCTCATTAACTTATAAACCTCTAGGAGAATCGAGATTGAATTTTTGATTGACTTATTTCGGAATATAATATGATTGTAATATTTGACTAAAATTATATTTTTTATATTTTTTGATTAGCCTGTAATCCACTTGATTGGATTTGTTTCACTGATAATGATATTCAAAATATGTACTATTTATCGATGTTAAATTTTTAGGGGTTATTTGCAAATTTTTCTAGAAAAATCAGGACCACAATGTAATTTCATAAGTAATAGGGGTCTCTTTATAAAAAAATATATTACTAAAAATTTTAAAATTTTCAGAGTTTTTTTGAATAAAATTTAGACTTATTTACAAATAAAAATTTTCGAGGGGTTTATTTACAAATTTTTCAGAAAAATTGGACCAAAATGTGATTTATAATTTCCAGAGGTCTTTTTGCAAAAAGGACATATTTGTGAAAATTTTAAAATTTTTAGGATTTTTTTGAATATAATTTGGACTTGTTTGCAAATAAAATTTTCAAGGGATTTATTTATAAATGTTTCAAAAAATTGGACCAAAATGTGATTTTATAAATTTTAGGGGTTTTTTATAAAAAAAATATATTTGTAAAATTCTGAAACTTCCAGGGTCCTTTTTGAATAAAATCTCAGACTTAGTCATAAATAAAAATTTTTGGGAGTTTATTTGTAAATTTCAATTTAGTCCAAATCTTAGTTTAGCTTTTGATTCAAATTTGGGCTTAGATCCAATATCTAAGTTTGTTTTATTACGAATCCAACTTAAATTTGAAATAGGGCTTCAAAGTCTACTTAAATAGATAGGAGTTTCAGTCGACTTGAGAAGCCTATTTCTCGAATGAAGTTGGTTATTACCATTTCCATCTCCAACTCTTTTACTTCATTAAGCAATTTAGAAAAGGTTAAAAGTAAATCACGTGAGGTATAGTTTTACCTTAAGACTGTGATAAAGGGGCAAATAACCAAGCAAAATCATAAGAGTTACTATAACATTACAACTTAGCATAGGGACTCACCAAAGGAGATCACCCATACTGTTAGAGTCATTCCTCATCATGACTCTGAGAGGGATCATGAGCATGCACCCTCATAGGCCAAATGCCAAAAAAGAGGGTTTTATGAATAAGGCTTATTGATGAAAAAATTCAGGAGGAGAGGCTCTTGTGAACCAATCCTTATTACCATATTAAAAAGAAGGTATAGTAACATGCTCTATGAGCAAACTCTTAAATGAAACTACTCAACTAATGAGAGAAGTTAGCCTCAATGCAAAAGACCAGACTTTCAAGATATAGATTGTCATGTCCTGACAAAAGCTTTGGTTATAACTGAAGGCTCTAATTAAGAAGTGACCATAGAAGTATTGCAAGAGTAGCTAAGACAATAAGAAAAAGAGAAAAATGAAGTCTAAAAAGAAAGTCATAGAATTGATGGAGATAATGCTACAAATAAGTCAAAAGTTCAAAAAGTTAGAATGATCTCAATAGCCATCTCAAGTAACAGAGGTGATAGAAGGTGCATCTCCTATAAATGAGATCTACAAAAATGTAGGCCCTTCATAAACACCTCCTCCATCAATAAGAAATACCTAATTTTCAATTTTAGGGATACTTGATGATATGAAACTACTAGCATATATACAATAACAGGTGTAACGAATGGTGGTTGAATAGTTGAAATAAGGAAGTGAGATAGGTAGGATAAATAATGCTAACAAACCATATTTTAGTCATCTTGACTGAATGTCATATCCTAGATATTGTATAGTGCCTAACTTCAAAAAGTTTAATGGCATGGGTAAACCTGAATAATGCATAGATCACTATGTGACTATATGTGAAAATTCAAGTAATAGTTCCGCATTGTTACTCTGTAAATTTTCATTAAGCTTAACAGGAGTAGTTTTCAAGTGGTATACTGATTTGCAAACCAAAATCTATACAAACTTGGATATAAATAAAAGAGATTTTCTGAATCAGGTTTGGAGGGGTCAGTGAAAAGGTGATAATTGTAGATCTCATCTCAATACCAAAGCATAACAATGAATCAGTCCTGGACTGTATCACATAATGGAGAAATCTTAGCATGAAGTGCAAATAACACAATGAGCCAATTTGAGTTGATAAATCTAGTTCTTAGCAACATAAGGAGAGAGTGGATGGTACCTTACCTAAGTACTTTTTCTATCCATATCTTTCAATACCTCATTATGCAATTCAAGAAATTAAAAAGGATTGACCCATTAGCCTTAACTTATTCACAAAATTTCAAACTAGAAAAAAAATAAAATGAAGCATAGAAGATCTTCCAAAAATGTAAGGGCGGTATTCACAATAATTAAGCAAATAAAACCTTCGAATCCTATCGTGAATAAGGGTAATTCTCAGAAACTACTAACTCTTGGAGGATATAGAAAAATAGAACGATCTAAGGATTTCCAACAAAGGCTCAGAAATAAATATTCTTTCAAAAAAGATAAAGTAGGTAAAATATTTTAGAATGCCCCCAAATTAGGTTTTCAATTACCAGATGGCAGAAGGCCGAATGAGGCTGATAAAAAGGATCACACAAACTACTATTCTTGCTACAGAATCTTGGGTCTTTCCATTGAAGACTATTTTGTATTCAAATATTGGATCAAAAAGAAGAACTAGGAGGGCAATCTAACTCTCTTGAAGGCAACCCTATTTGAAATACTCACCAAGCACATTAATCACATTACTGTATTCAAGGAGTATAAACTACTTGCCAAGTTCTTTTTTAGGGAAGAAGCATAATGTACCCCCAAACAAGAGCACCTATGAAATATTTATATTTCAAAAAGGTTGAAGAAGTTAATGAAAAAGATGACTAGAAACTCTAAAAAGTTTGGGATAATGATAAGGAAAGCCTTATTAGAACAAATTGCTCCCATCTGCTCAAAGCATCGAAAACAAAAAGAATAGAAACAAGAAGAAGAAGCTGATTCAACAAGATGAATACAATATTAAAAAATTAGCCATTCAAGAATACATCGATGCTCTGGAGGAATATGTCTAATAAGAAAGAAGTCAAGTAGCTCTCAAAGCATTCCTCCTTGATGAATTCAGAGTTTTGCTTAAAGGCATTGACACTGAGAACTCAAAGATGAACTTCTAGTAGCAACATATGCTATGACTTTTACTATTGGACATCTATAATCAACATCTATAATCAAGACAACTATCAGAGTTGTCCTATTATTTCAGTGATGATGAAATTCATAATGTAAGGCAGAAAGAAGCAAATAGGTTAATGGAGGATGCCATTGATGAAATGAGAGATTTTACAGGTCTCCCTAAGGTGACTATCTTAGAGAGTGGTTTACACATAAATATGATTATGACATACTCAAAGTACAACTAGATATTGTAAATAATTAGCTACAACTAATATAATGTTTGTTAAGAGACAAATGTAAGTATTGAATGAACACATGCACACTATGAATGTCCACATGGAAAGTATATCAAATATGACTATTATGCTCTATGAGGAAATTGAGAAGGTGGAGAAAGTGCTGGTAAAAAAAGCAAAATCACACAAAAGTCCCTACAGAGGTGGTGAAAAATCATCTACCAACCCTCTTCAGGATCAAAATGATCACTTGTTCTACTTAGTCCAGAGATGGACTAAGAAAGCTAGACAATTTTAAAGACAGTTATATGAGTTGATTGCCTCTTGTCACACGGTAACTCATACATCTGAGGTAAACACTGATGAATAGCTATCCTAGCCTCCATCAGGAAATCTAGTAACAAATGCTCAACCCACTAGGCTTGGTGATGTCCTAGTCCTAGAACTTGTAGAAGGGTGTCCTCTATTGACTTTAGAGAAATTATGCATACAAGGCACGGATGATGAATATGATTCTATGTCTAAGTTAGAACAACTTCATGACTATTTTGAGAGGCCCTACATTAGCAAGCGCTAAAGGAAGAAACAAGCATTCCGAGAGACAATTAAGCGGGCTAATGCTAAAGCTCATTTAGTCCCTATATCAAGCCAATGTCAACATCCACAAAAGAAATATCCTAAATACAAAGTCCTAAATAAAGTCATGCCAATTAGTGAGATAAAAGGGTTTATCTAAAGAGTTTCTGAGGATCTTTCTACAAGAAATCCCTACGTGCCTAATTTTAATATTGAGTGGGATGATTATCGGCCAATCACACTCTCTAAAGATATCCAAGGAACTATCAACTGAGGGCAAAGATTCATTACCTTTTGTTGCATGATTAGTCTTGGGAGTGATTCTGAAGATAAAGCTTATTGGTCTTATGACATCAGATTTCAACTGAAGAATACAAACCATATACAACTTCGAGGTGCAAAGGTGCTACCTTTGAGATAAGCTCCTATACCTAGGGGTAAGAACATCTCCAATGATAAGAAAAAAGAAATTCATATTAATGAGGACATCAAGCCTTCACAAGTTGGACCAGCACTCAAAAAGGTGGAATACAACAGAGTAGCCCACCTCAAGACGATTCCTACTATGCTGAGTGTGTTTGATGCCTTAATAATATCACAAGAACTTAGGAACATATTGGTGCACATCTTGCAGAATTCGCCAATTACCAAACATACTTTGCTGAAGAAAAGATGGAGTCTTTATATGTATGTCAAACTCCTACCATCACTTTCACAAATGATGAGCTATAGCTACGAATGACAAACCATAATAGACCATTATATGTCATGAAAAATAGTGATGGGATCAAGATCAATTGTATCTTGATAGACCTAAGTTCTTCAGTTAGCTTGATGACTCCAAACTCTAAGAGTTCTAACTCTAGACATATGCTAGTTTTTCTCTGAAATTATAACCATCCAAGATTTTAATCAGAATAACTAAAGAACCTTGGGGGCTATAACCATACCTCTAAAAATGGATGAGTTAATGATAGGCGCTAAGTTCTATGTGATCGATATCGAGACATCATACAAAGTACTATTGGGGAGGCCATGGCTACATGAAAATAAAGTGATGTCATCAACCTTACATTAATATCTCAAGTACTTCAAAGATGGTGAAGAACACTAAATTAATAGAGATGTATATCCTTTTAATGTTTGCGAAGTGAATTATAATGATGCAAAATACTATCAAAGATCTCACACTGATAGAAGGTCTACTTCCATCAGTCAAGTAAAGTAGAAAATTACTAGTCTAATCTTCTCCCCTTCTCATCTACAAAGTGACACTGACCCAGACTCTTTAGATGAAGAAACCCTATGAATCTACCTAGGCAGTTACACTTTTAATGAAGATGAGAATAGGGGTCAAATAGAAACTACTCTCCTTATTCTTAAAGTTTCACAAGGCTTATTTAAGTTGTTAGATGAGTTGAGCATCAATATTGTAAAAGAATAATGACTTTCTACATTTCTCCATGACATAAAGGAGAAAAGGAGATCCTATTTTATAAAAAAAATCTCATGCCTCAAGCATACATAAAATTCTAGGAGCTGGGGATCCAATAGATGATGGTGACCATTAGCCAATAGTCATTACTAACTATTTTTCGGATCAGCTTCATCAAATAATCAAAAAATTCAGCTATTGACATCCATAAATAAACAAAGAGAGTCATTTTTTTAAAGAATCGATGGGATCTACTTCAAGAGCGTACTTATATTCTTGGGAGAGGAAATAAGAACACCAAAAGATTGAGCTATATCACTCTAAATGTCCACACATACCTCATGGCCACCATTGGACCTCTATATGATGCTCAGGACAATCAAACAACATTAACACCCTCTGACACATGCACCTAGTAGCCATGACCCTTTATACATCACAAAATGGTGATGCCCTTGGCAAAATTCCATCAAGAGTAGAAGGAAGGGGGCATGATATAGCCAAAATGCCCTCAGATGAATTTTTACCAAGTCTCACTCCACATGATGAACCGCCTAGCGAAGAAATGGTCCTCAAAATAAAAGAAGCTCCACTAATACTTGAGGATGGGGGGCAAACCACAGTTGATGAATTGGTAGAAATCAATCTAAGCTCAAAAAAAGACCCTAGGCCAACCTTTATCAGCACACAACTTTCAGATAAAAGCTGAGCCCAACTCAAAGCAGTGCTCCAAGAGTACATCAATTGCTTTGTATGGAACTACAGGAAGATGCCTGGACTAGATCCTAAAATTACAGTCCACAAATTAACTATCAATGTTGAACTTCCATCTATCAAATAGGCACCTAGGAAGATGAAATTTAACCTAGAACAAAAGGTGATAAAAGAAACAAAGAAATTGATTGAAGCAAGCTTCATCAAGAAAGAGAAATACCCAAATTGGGTAGCAAGTATTATATTAGTCAAAAAGAAAAATGACCAAATCTATGTTTATATGGACTACAGGGACTTTAATAAGGCATGTCTAAAGAATGACTTTCTATTACCAATCATGGGAATCATGATTGACAATATGGCTAATTTCAAATTGTTCTCCTTCATGGATAATTTTTTAGGCAACTAAATCAAGATGTATCCTGATAATGAGAAGTATATGACCTTCCAAACTCCAATTGGCATATACTGTTATAAGGTGATGCTCCTTTAGGCTCAAGAATATGGGTGCCACTTATCAAAGGGTCATAACTTAAATTTTTGATGAGCTTATACAAAAGCTGGTAGAAAGCTACATAAATGACCTGATAGTCAAAATTAAGTCCAAAAACAAGCATATCTAACATCTAAGAGTGATTTTTGACTACTTTAGAAAATATAACCTAAAGATAAACCCTACAAAATGTGTTTTTCGGGTATCATCTGGAAAATTTCTTAGCTTTATTATTAGACACTGAAGGATGAAATTGACCCACATAAGATCAAAGACATCTTGGACATGCCTTCACCTGGTAATTTAAAAAAAGTTGAGGTCATTTTAAGGTCGGCTTCTATATATAAGAAGAATCATCTCAAACCTCTTCGACAGATGCAAGCCTTTCTCTAGATTGATGAAGAAGGATGCCCTATTCATTTGGGATCAAGAATGCCAATGAGCCTTTGAAGAAATCAAGCAGTATCTCTTAAAACCATCAGTCTTGGCAGCATCTATGCGTGATAGACCCTTGATCCTCTATACAGTAGTAATGGAAGGGTCTCTGGGGGCATTTCTCATCCGAAATAATGAAAAGGGTAAAGAAAATATACTCTATTGTCTGAGTAAAATGTTAGTGGGGGGAAGAAAGAAACTACTCTCCTATCAAAAAGTATTGTTTGGCGCTTATACTTGTAGTCAAAAAGCTGAGATATTATTTATTTTTTCATCAAATTATTTTAATATCAAAAGTTGATCTTATAAAATACTTGATGATTGGGCTTACTTATTGGAAGACTAGCAAAGTGGGTTTTAATCCTCATGAAATACGAGATCAAGTTTACTTCCCAAAATGAGGTTAAAAGGCAAGTTCTTACTGATTTTCTTACAACTTACCCAATACCAGACAATTCTCCATTGAGTTCCAAACTCCCTATCGAAGAGTTATTTTGTATTGAAGAAGGAAAACCCTACTGAAAGTTATACTTTGATGGGGTATCATCCGTTAGACCAAGGATTAGGCCAAAGTTTTTGCCAATCAAAGCAGGTATTGGACTCATATTTGTCACCCATGAACAGAGGTATCTTATGATACTCCTACTTCATCTCAAAACCATGCATAAATAATAAAATTGAATATGAGGTCCTAATTGTAGGACTAAAAATGACTCTCAATATGGAGATATCTCGCCTACATGTCTTTAGTGATTTGTAACTGGTGATTAATCAAGTGGAACGTGAATATAATGTCCATAAATTCAAGTTGCTAAAAGACCATGAAAATGCTCGAGAACTCATGGGACAAATTAAACATGTTCAAATAACTAAGGTTCCTTGATTCATCAACGTAGAAGCTGATTCTTTAGCCAAGCTAGCAAAAACACTGGTTGACATTGATGGACCATCCTTTAGAAACTTTAAAGTGGGATGATTTGCACATCATCACAAGATAGATTACAAATATTTATCTATCTACAATACAAGGGCAAATGGCCTCGTGGAGGCATTCAACAAGATCCTCTCCAAGATATTAAAAAAATTCATTGCTAGAAATAAGAAAGACTGACACCAAAATTTTTTGGAAATATTATGGGCCTATTGCACCATATACCAAACCCCCACTCAATCGACAACATATGTGTTGATGTTTGGTGTTATTCTTTATCATTTTGATGATGAATAAATTTTGTATTTGATCAATCTTAAGTATGTGTCACAATTAGCTAAGGCAAGTTCGAAATGGAGATCAAAGCTATTTGGAAACCTCAAGTGTAGATAGACTTAAAAATAATATTAAAGTTAAAGTATGGTGGTGGATTAACAGATGAAATTTGAAATTTTGAAGATGACTCAAAAAAAAGCTCAAGAGATCAAACTCAGTTTGACTAGGTTTAGATTTTCATTTATTTAGTCAAGTTGAGAGTTTGTTTTGAGATTCGAGCTTGCCACTATGCTAGCCTTCGGGCTCACCTCTATGCTAGCCTTTGGGACCACCACTATGCCAATTTTCAAGCTTGCTTCCATGCCATCCTTAAAGCTCACCTCAATGCCAGCCTTCGAGTTGTCATAGAGGCAAGTCTTTGGGTTTGTAACTAAGTTAGCCTTTGGACTTGCATTCAAGTCAGTCTTCAAGCTCACTCTTAAGCCAGCCCTTGGGCTCACATATTTAAGCTAGCCCTTAGGCTCACAATTAAGCCCGTCCTTGAGCTCGCTCGTCTGAGCTAGCCCTTATGCTCGCACATCTAGGCCAACTCGCGCGTCTCACTCAATGTCATCATGACAACTCGAGGGCTCTCCAACCAAATGAATTAATATAAATCAATTAAATTAAAGTAACTCAATCATATTGAACTCAGCTAGAGCAAATGATCATGACTAAATTGACTAAAATAGACACCAAATGGACCTAAATTGATCAAATAGCTAAAGCCCAAACTGAATTAGACCAAAAATACAAATTGAGTTAATCCAAACAAAATCAACTTAGACCCAATCCTAATTGGGTCTAAATTGGGTCAGTTTGAAATCAAGTCAAGTTCAAATCAAACCATATTTGGGCGGCACTAAGATCGAATCAGACGTTAATTGGGTTAAATCAAGTTTAAAATAAAAGCTAGTAGGGTTAAATCGAACTTAAAAGTCAAACTAGAATCAAACCAAACTTGAACGCTAAACCTAAATTGACTTGAACTTGAATCAAAGTCTATTAAGATGCAAACCTGAACGCAATGAGGGTCTAATATACGTCAAACCCAAATCCATCAATGGGTTAAGATAGGATCTAATAAGAACTTATCAAAGGTTGGATCTAACATCCATTGAGGATCCAATAAGAATCTATTTTGGTTTGGATCCAAGAAGGATCCATCAAGAACACATCAAGGTTCATATCCAAGATCCATTAAAGATCCAATAAGAACTAGCCAAGGATTTAGATTCAAGATCCATTGAGAATCCATTACAAATCGGGTAGGGTCTAATATAAGGTTAAACTCGACTCGAATCGAATGAAACTAGACTCAAGTCAAAATCGAATTCTAAATATTAAACTAAATTAAATCAAACTCAGATCAAAATTAGTAATGTCCCAACTAGATTCAATGATTAGTGTTTGATAAATATTCTTCTAAAAATCAATGCTAAGCTTGATAGATTGAATTCGTCATCACAAGTTAAACATTTACCATCGATTCCCGTAGTTTCGAAAATCCCAATAGTTATTTTGGGAATGGATGTTTCAAATGGTCCCTCTAGTCAATTTAATATTCCTTCTATAATTATGATAGTTAGTTTATAGTAGTGGCATTTGATTTCACGCTATAGAGCATTAGTGCCATCGTAATCATCAAGGTTAAAATGATTGATTCACTATTCAAGCCAATAAAGAAGAATGCTGTGGACATAAGTTCAAAGTTGTCAATAATGCCTAAGTTCTAACTGACAACAAGCCAAGTAAGATCATCTACCATCAAGTTGAAGATGATTATCATAAGGCAAGGCCACTGATCATTCTTTCAAATTGGATTGATTTAAGGTAAGCTCGAACTTGCTTAGCCAATTAGCTAAGATACTTATTCTAGAATTTCAAACTCATGAATTTATCACCTATGCCTCATTGGTTATGAAAACACTTTAAACTCATGAAATTGTCATTTATGTTTTATTGGCTATGGAAACACTTCAAATTTATGAAGTTATTATCTATATCTCATTAACTATAGAAATACTTTAAACTTATGAAGTTAATACCTATGGCTCATTGGCTATAAAAGAACCTCAAACTCATAAAGTTATCGCATACACGTTATTTGGTTATGGAAAAACTTCAAATTTATGAAGTAATCGTTTACGCTTTATTGGTTATAAAAATACTTTAAATTTATGAAGTTACTACTTATGCCTCATTGGCTATGAAAATACTTTAAAATTATGAAGTTATTATTTATACCTCATTGGCTATAGAAATACTTAAAGTCATGAAGTTATCGTTTGCGCCTCATCAGATATGAAAATACTTCAAACTCATGAAGTTATCATTAACGCCTCATTAGCTAATGAAAATACTTTAAACTAATAAATTTATTACTAAAGACTTATTGGCTAACAGGAATACTTCAAATCAAATGAAGTTATCACTTATACCTAATTGGTTGTATAAATATTTTAAACTAATGCAGTTATCACCAACACCTCATTGGATAACGAAAATACTCTAAACTAATAAAGTTATTACCAATGTTTCATTGGCTAATGGAAATACTCTAAACTAATGAAGTTATTACCAATGCTTTATTGGCTAACGAAAATACTTCAAACTAAATAAGGTTATCACACTCCTTATTTGCTATGGAAACACTTTAAATTAAATAAAGTTATCACCAATGACTTATTAGCCAACGAAAATACTTCAAATCAAATGTAGGTATCAATAATACCTTATTAGCTAATAAAAATACTTCAAATTAAATGAAGTTATTACCAACATTTTATTGGTTAATGAACATACTTCAAACCGAATGAAGTTATCGCCAAATGCCTTAATTGGCCAATAGAAACATTTCAAATTAAGAAGTTTATCACCAACACTATATTGGCTAATGGGAATACTTTGACCAAAAGAAGTTATCGCTAACGCTTAGGTAGCAACATGCATCAGAACTTCTTTCTCACTCCTTTTTATTTATTTATCATGTTCTTCCATAATTTCATACTAAACTCGTTATAAAGTGAGGTATGCCCTTATTTAATCCATATATCATTTCTTAAAATTAATTAAGTGGTTCTTTTTTGTGTCTCTATTTTATTATCTAGATTTTTTATTTTAGGAGATTTCTGATAATCGTTGATATAATTAACAACAAGGGTTTGCATCTATTGAAAGTCAATATTCCCATAATATTTGATACCACACTCAAATTAAACACATTTTGATGTATTAAGGTCACTCCTTGGAGTCTTTGTCACTTTTGAACCATCAAAATTGATCCACAAATAGCAGGGAACGCAAGGAGCCATCTAATCAACTAGAAACACATATAAAAACAAGCAGTAGGTAAGCTTTAGTGGGCTATCAAGGATCAACAAGTAGAGGTAGAGGAAGAAGAAGAGAAAGAAGCAATGGCAATGCTACAGGCATTTCTATAGCTATACCAAAGGGAAGAGGAGGAGGAAGAGGTCATGGTCCTAGACCTAATCCAAAACACCAACTCCCCCTCTGTGAGTGTCAACAGCTCCAATTGAGTCTCAACTCTAATAGTTTGATTTTTGTGTATAATGATTCAATATATTTTCTAGTTAATCTTTGCTTTTGTTAACATATACTACTTATAGTTATATGTTTAATTATTCTAAATATATGTTTAATTATTCAAGAATCTCCAGTGTTAGTGCTAGTCCAATAGCTCTACAAGCATTTACTTTTACACTCAAGGCAATCTTATTTTGGAGGTAGGTCTAGATGTATGTTTTGGTGGTTTGACTTATAATCAGTTCTGATTGTGTTGGATTTAATTTTTTTGTGAAATTAGAGTATTTATTTATCTTTGTGTTTATTGCTATGACATGATATTTATTATTATATTACAATTAGTACGTTACTTTAAATATTTGTTTATGGTTGAATGTTGTCCTTTTTATTTTAGTTGTTAAGATATTTTTTATTCAAAATAATGGAAGTAGGAGACTCTTGTAGAGTGGATAAAATTAGAATATCATATAAAACACAATGCATCGTACATTCAAGTAAAAAAGAGTATATAATTTTTCTAGCACAGAGAATTACAACTAGAGTGCATAAAGCACACTGCTCATTATAAAATCATAAGAATTAGTAAATGTTAGCTATGAAGTTATTGTATTATTAAAAAAGATTCAATCAAATTTTGCCCTTGAAATTGCTATTTTTACAGTCAACTAGGTACATTTCTTGCAAAAAGTAGTCACTTTAATTCAGAGACTTGAAACCTCTTTAAAAATTAAAGAAGGGGGTTGTACATAATTATGAAAATGTCAAAAAGTTATATGTAATTTAGCTAATTTTGAGGGGGTTATATGGAAAAAACTCTTATTTGAATTGGATTAAAATGGGGCAATAAAAATAATTGAAGAAAAATACAAAAAATGAGAAATGGATAAAATAGAAAAGAGATTAAAACATATTTCGTATATAAAATTAATTGAGAACTTTCCTTATTATTATCACAAGGAAAAGTGTTTTTACATATACCTACTTCAACGCCTGTCAAATTATATAATTTTACTCTAAATTTAAAAAATTACATATTTGTATGTGAATTATTATAAATATTACAAATAACTATAAGGATTATTTCATCTCATGGACTTAGTTGTATTGTGAAATATTTAAAATGCCTTCGGATAGGATTTTCTTAAGGTTTAATTGTTTAGGTTTTTTGTTTTCAAGTTCCAACGATCGGATTGAAGAGTTGTTAAGGCTTGTTTAGCAGAAAATCATTGGATTTGGTGTCTAGCTTTGCAACTTAGCTATTTTTTTTATTTCATTGAATATTTTCCATAATAGCCTCACCCAAATATTCCTACATTTTGGCCTCGATCATTTCAAAGGCAGTGATTTTCTGCTTTGCAATTTCCTTGTAGCTATGCTAAGTTTACGAGTGAGATGTTTCTTTTACTGTTCCAATTGGAATTTCATTTGTTGTATGAAACTTCTTCATTAACATTGAAGTTCATTATTTGAACTTCATGAAACGTTTGATATTTCTTTTAAACAACATGGTTAAAACAGGTCTTTTTGTAGAAATTGCATCATCTATGCATGTTTCCTGACAAGCTGCTTGCGTTTTCAAGTTTTGAGTTAATCCAGCATTTAGTTAAAATATTCAATATTAACTGTCCCACGAAATCTATCATGATCTGAACATAGCAACAAAATTAGAGACATTTTATTTCTTTTGACAATTGAAATTAAATTGGGCAGATGATCTTGTGCACTGGACAGGATCAAATGCTGGTATGATTGAAGAGTAAAACCAAGGTACAACCAAGACATCATGAACCAAGAAACATGCCTAACTTTTCATGGCCCATCTCCATACCCAAAGTTTGACAGCGTAACTCACAGCTTGGTGAACCCAAGAGGCTCCAGCAATATCTGGCCTGCATTCCAATTCAAGAAGCAAATTCTCATCTGCAGATGTAACAACAGTTATAACTATCTATATCACATTGCAGATTCCATGCCCTGATGTTTGCCATCAAAATGTCTGTACACTGAAGAGAGTAGAAACTACTAGGGATGAGAAACATGAGGCCGCCTGATGGTCAGCTCGGCCCTCAAATGAAGAATGCCGTTGATAAAGTAGAGACTGTCATCAGCCATGAATGAAGTCCAAGGAATAGAAAATAGGTTCCTTGATGCAGCGGGAGAAGGGGGCACGAGAAATAGAGAGAAGATCACCGTCTCCTTATCATGATAGATCCACTTGATGCAGCAAGGAGAGAGGGCACGAGGGGTCGGAAGAAAATCACCGTCTTCACTTGATGCAGCGGGAGGAAGGCACAAGGAATAGAGAGAAAGAGCACCGTCTTCTCACCATGATAGATCCTCTTGATATAGCGGGAGAGAACACAAGAGCTAAGAAGAAGATCACCGTCTTCTCATCATGATAATCCTTGAATTCACAAGGAAGATAGAAAGGGAATAAACCCAAAATAAGATAATATTATTTATAGAAAAGTCTTCCTTTTTGTTACAACCTTGGCCTGTATATATATATCTTTCTAATAAACTTAGAGTCCTATTTGGTGTAGACTAAAATAGGACTTACACTCTACTAAGAATTCTACTTAATATATCTTAAATAAAGATATATAAATCCTAATTCTTATTGGGATAGAACTGTTATTGACTCAAACTGATAAATAAATCCTAATTTTGATCAATACAAAGTCCGAATTATCTAAAATAGTAAATAAGAGACTTATAAGAATCGATCTCAGCTTTTCCACGGATAGTTATTTGCTAGATTTGGATCAATATCTTAGGAAATATGGCCTTTGGATTGTAGCTGTACGAATCTTGACGGATCCTAATTGGAGTTGGAATTCAACTTGTACTGGATCTTTAATTTTACTGTAAAAAAAGATGTAATTGTCCTACATCATTCCTATACCCTGCAGCCTTCCCACACGTGAAGGTATAGTAACCCTTTTATTTGCTCAAACCCCCCTGCTGGGTTAGTCCTTGCAGCAAACTCATAGTCCACAGTGAAAGAAGTAGAACCCTTTTCCTGCATCCCCAAGAAAAACCCAAAACAGTAATAGGAGCTCTGATGGTCCATGTTGCAATGGGCCGAGAGGAAGAGCTCATGCCCACCAAGGTGGAATGTTTGGGAATACACCCGGTGAGAGGGGAACAAATTTTCACATTCTTCCTTCTTTAGATCCAAGTAGACAATGGACTGCTTATGGCCCTGACTAAATTCCAACACTTTCACAGGCCGATATCTGTAAGCACCTTCAACAAATTGCCGGTTGGTAGACTCACCGGAGGTGAGGGCATGCTGCCGATGAAGGGTCTCTGACTTGAACAAAAGGCCCTCAGCGACGACCTTGGAGGCGAAGTTACGGCCTATATCAGTGGATGTGAGGACCTTCCGCAGCTTCCTGTAGGTCATGTAATTGAAGCGAATCAGGTGGCCGAGGCAGGACCCAAGTATTTCACGCTACTCTTCCACTTTGGGATACTGGGCGCAGGCCCACTTGAGCACAAAATCATAGACTGTATCCTCAGATGGCACCTGAAGGTTATCACTAGACAAGATTGCTTCAATGCCTGCAAGAGAAAGACTCATCACATCATCTTGGAACCTGGCAATAGATAGATTCAGGTATTACTCAGAGTTCATATAGCTAGACAAATTCTGAAGGTAGCCCATTGCTCACTTGGTTAAATCCCTTTATTTATTGGCTAGGAACTCCTTGGCTGCATCAGTTAATGGCTGGACATCAAAGGATGTTGAAACACTTGATGGGAGCTCCAAATAGACCAGTGCTGATTCTGTGGTCATTGGCAAGCTCCTCAGCAAGTTGCTGCAGTGCCTCATGCAAGATGAGACCTCAAACTAATCGGCAACCATGAGCATGCCCAGTATGAGTGGAGGGGATGTGATCGACAACCTACCACAGTACATAAAGCTCAGAAGTTCCATGACGGCAGCCTTCTCTGCTCAAGAAATTAAAAGCCAGTTGTAAGGTAAGTATATCTAAACTAGTATGGCAATATTTAACAAAGTAAAACCTAATTGATACACAGGAACTGATATGCTAAAGAATATAGCAGGAGCTGTTTTCAAAAACAAAAATCCAAAAATAACCTCACACTGAATTGTTAGATCTTTTTCCTTGCTGAATTAAGAATCAGTAAGAGAAACATTGGTGAATGTTAGTCACTGTAAACTTGATAAACTTGAGATGCTAAACTTGTAGTTGCAGAATTTTAGTGTGCTAGAGAATATCAGGACAGAACTCGGCAACAATTTGAAATATCAGACTGCAAATAATCCCAATTACCTGATGCATTGATTCGTAAGGTAGCATGCTGCTGATCAGACTCTCGCATTCCATTAGAGAAAAGCTATTAAACAAGAATAAAACTTTTCAATAGGTTTACTAGAAGGAACAAGTTTAAGGAGAAACGGTTCAATGAGAATTAATCAGTCATCCAATGTTTTACCTTGTAGAAAAATGGGCTTTTGGCAGCCAGTATGATAGAACTAATGAATATAGACTTAGTCCTTGCTATGAGGGAATCCGCATTTAAAGATGAATTAGTACTCGGACTCTCACCACCTTCAGAGCACAAAAAGAAAAAGTAAAAAGTTATAACATAATTGAAACTCAAAGAATGTGGCACAGAAAGAACCAGGAAGCAAATATCACAGGATGGAGAAAACTGCCCAGATGCAATGCCATATTGTGCAGATAATTCTGTAATGGTTTATGATGGATATATGCTAGATGAGAAAGTAGTATTAAGATAAGGCACTGAAATATTTCAGCCCATGAGTCATATTGCAAAATTTGGGCGAAAAGCTGATGGAAAGTCAAATATATTAAATGTACATCATTGTGAAGTTCTTTTCTTTGTGGTTTTAATTTGACACCCTCCTAATGGATCAAGACAGTAGTTGGTCCCCATATCTCCAGGAGTACAGGAATCATATAAAACTATTGAAAAATAGATGCTAAACAAACATGTTGACCCGTGCTGGGTCTATCAATTTGTATATGACTTTATATAAATAAATTTAAATGCAGATCACATAAATGGTGTACAACAATAATATCTTGTCATTAACTAAAACCACTGCTACCATTAAAACTGGATCATGTAATACTAACAAATATGTAAGCATACCATCTTGACAAATGTCAGATGGTGATTCTTCATCATGGTTTTCAGCTGGCACACAGTCCTCTGTGTCAAGCTGGTCAAGCTTTGATATATGCTGTGAACTACTTCCAGCAGAATCTCTACCTGGGATAAAACAACCAACCGCTAATATGCCCAAGGTGTTCAAACATGTCAAAAAATAACTGAAGCCATGGAATTCCTCAACAACATAGAGCAGACATGTAATTAAATACTCATAATGTTGCAGTTTCAGAAAAGGGAAGCATACATATAAACATCAAAGAGATGATCCATAGGAAAAAAAACAAAAATAATACAATCACAAACAACTAACAGGCAAACAAAAGTAATAGAATAAAAAGCTGAAAGGTAACAATTTTATGTTTACAGAAAAGTAAGGCATACAGATTATAGGAGGAGATTTTTTTTTATCCAGAATCATCATATTGTTATCGATGGGTAGAAGGAGAATGTGATAAAAAATAGCATATGAGAAAATTTCAGTAACCAACAGCCAAAAAAAGGGTATGCACAAGAGAAACAACCTTTAGATGCATGGTTGCACATTTTTGTCCAGACAAGCTGTAAAGAAAGTGGTCATCCAGTGACTAAACCAATTTTCTGACCAAATCTGCTTGAGATTTTCAACTTCAAATATTTCCGATACCATGCCTTTACTCAAAAAACCAGCCAAATTAAAAGCAAACCTCGATCATGTATCAGAGAAAGTAGAATCTTTTCATCTCTTTCCCAAATGCTTGAGCTATTTGTCAACTACTGACACAAGTTTCAGAACTCCATCCACAGGGAAAAAGAAAATACTTGTCTATACTTCATATTTAGGCAGGCATCCTAACAAACATTTCAGAAGTCCCCAAAGAGCATGGGAAAAACAGCAACCCATAGTCCTGCCGCAAAACATTTCAGATTCATCCGGCGCACAAACACATCAAACAAAGTTGCAAACTTTTCAATCTATCACTCTCCACCAATTAATCATGAAAATCAGAAAACAACAAATATTTCCCTTTTCACTTGTTCCTTCAATATTACGAATCAAAACAAACTAAATATCAACCAAATCTCCTAGAAAGTCACAGAAATCAAATTTAAGCGCGAAGACGAGAAAATATAGGAAATGACGAACCGGGGAGCTTCCTGAGGTCATCAAGACGGCGCTTTCTGTGTCATGCCCAATCGGTGACGGAGGCAACGAGGCCGTCTCCGGCCTCCGGTGGGTTGGCGAGGATTTCGATCGGGAGGATCCGATCGGAGAAGTTGCTGGAGTTGAAGGCGAAATCGAAGCTCGGAGCACCCCCGTAGCGAGAGAGGCCGGCGTCCATCCCTGCCTCGCCGGCGCGCCGGCGCTTGAGTCTCGCAGGGAGACGAAGGAGAAGACTCACGAGAGAAACAGAGAAAAAAAGGAGCACTTATCGAAGGAGTATCAACGCGATGGCGTGGCACCTCTTTTCGATCAGGTCATGTTAGCTCGTGACTGTAAAGGTATTTTTGTAGATTAATGGACAGGTCGAGGTAGAGAGTCGAGTAAAAGGTCCATTTAGTGGTTGATGCTGTGGGCTGCCGCACGGGCGGATGGACCAACGCTTCGCCTACGTTGCAATTTCTTTTTGGGAAGAAAATGATGCCTGTTTTTTATTAGCAAAATATAAGCTTA
Organism: Trichopus zeylanicus subsp. travancoricus; assembly: GCA_005019695.1. Taxonomy (NCBI): domain Eukaryota; kingdom Viridiplantae; phylum Streptophyta; class Magnoliopsida; order Dioscoreales; family Dioscoreaceae; genus Trichopus; species Trichopus zeylanicus. Next base: position 52,495 of record RXID01010958.1, on the reverse strand, counting down.
AGTGTTGAAAATTTTATATTAAAAATTAATTGGAAAAACACGTGAAGTTTTTTTTTTATTTTTACGTTATTTGCACATAAATCTTGAAAATTTGTCAAATTACAACGCAATTCAAACCTTAACTAGTGTGGATCAAAGTTTTAGATGGAAATAGGATTGTAAACGAGTTAAGCCAAACTAGAGTCAATTTGAATTTCTTTGGACTTCAAAATCATCAGCCCAAGTTTTGACCTTTTGCCCAACCAACAAAGCTTCGAGCTCTAGTAGCTCAAGCTCGGCCAACAAAGTTCTGAGAGCTCAAAGAGCTCAAGCTTGGCTATGCTAAACTCATAAACTCAAATAAGTCAAACCCAACTCAACCCAAATTTAAAATTTTAATAATTATTTTCAATAAATTTTATATTAAATTTTTTTTAAATATAAATAATTACATCAATCACAATATTAAAATTAAATAATTAAATATATATAACATATTTTTGAAATTATATTTTCAAATTAAAAAAAACTTTTAAGTTAGAGCCAATGAACTAATTTTATTTCGAACTCAGCACATTTTTTTGACTTGTTAAAAGCTAAGATAAGTTGGACTTAAACTGTGAACCAAATTTATATCCCTAAATATAAAATATCAACAGGCGGCGTCCCTATGGACTTGGTCTTGCCCGTACAGATTGTTAACGGGTTAAGACCATTCATCTGTGTATTAAGCCCATTAAAATTTACCTCGTCAATTTTAAATTAAATTAGTGAAGAGTCTGCTCCGTCCATTTAAACATATTTAAAACAAAACATTAGTAGCAAATTTTTAAAAAATTTTATTCTCTCAAATTTCATTGATTGTAAATTTATAAACTAATTCCTAAAATTATCATAATTATACAAACTTTCATTAAATATATATAAAAATATTTTTTCAAATTAAAAATTAAAAATTCTCAAGAAATTATTAAACCTAACTCTTTATTTGTCAAAATAAAAACTCTAGACATTCAACTCCCATCAAAGTAGTTTACAATTTTTTTGAAATGAAATTATTTATCCTAAACTGAAATTAAGTTGAAGTAAATTGACTTAAATTTGAACCAAAGATACAAACCAAAGCTTGGTAGAAGTCTAACACAAGGTCAAAATCAACTCAAGTTAAATAAAATCAAACTTGAACCAAAATCAAATTCTAAACATTAAACCGAATTGAATCGAGTTCAAATTAAATTTGAACTACTCTAGTTAGAGTTAATGATTTATTATTTGATGAATGTTATTCTAAAAATCAATGTTAAATTTGATGGATTGAATTCATGGCTCACTTGGCCGTGGTATAAAATGTTAGTGCGAACCCCATCACCATACATTCTGGAAATAGGAAAATTGAAACATATTACTATCTTCTAAGAAGAAGTTAGCGAATCACAATTTAATTAACATTTAAATACCATTTCACAAATCAAAGTTGACTGTTGACTTAATTTTTAATCAAACTCAGACCCGAACTACATTAGTCCCAATAAAATTAAATAGGGTTAAACTGAGTCTCACTGGGTGTGTTGAACCATCGCCAATACTCTGAAACTATGAACAAAGGGTGATATTACCATCCTGATTTAAATCAAAATTAGTTTGAATAAAACTATATAAGATCAAACTGAGTCTCACTGGATATGTTACAAAATCCTTTATTAACACTTCAAAACTATACCTAACTCTATAAACCGTTGGTGACTTTATCAAATTAAAGAAATTAATCACCAATACGCTCAAAACTATTGGTCACACTTCTAAGCTATACTCAACTCCTTAAACTAATGGTGATACTACCAAATCAAAGAAGTTAAAGACCGACACGCTTAAAGCTGTTGATTACATTTCAAGTTAGTCAATACTAGAAGCAGTTAATGATGCACCCTCTCCTTAAACCTAGTCAACCTCACAAGCAGTTGATGATGCAGTCTTCAAATTAGTCAACCTCACAAGTAGTTGATGACGTAGTCCTCAAAACTAGTTAACCTCACAAGTAGTTGATGATGCAGTTCTTAAATTAGTTAACCCCACAAATAATTGATAATGTCGCCCTTAACTAGTCAATCCTCGAAGTAATTAATGACACACCCTTCAAGGTAGTCAACCCTTGAAGTAATTGATGACTCACCCTTCAACCAAGTTAACCTCAAAAGTAGTTGGTGATGCACTCTTCAAGCTAATCAATTTCTTAAGTAGTTGATGATACATCCTTCAAACCAGCTAATCCTAAAAGTAGTTGGCGATATGTCCTTCAAGATAGTCAACCCCAGAAGCAGTTGACAATACACCCCTCAAACTAGCCAACTCTAAAAGAGTTGATGACACATCCCTCAAGTTAGTCAACCCCAATAATAGTTAATGATGCAATTTTCAAAAATATACCCAACCATATAAGCCGTTGGTGATGCCACTGAACCAAATGAAGTTATGACCAATGCTTAAATCTATTGGAAATACTTCAAACTCCTCCCATTCTTTTTATATCCCATTAGATAATGCCATTAATATTTGCCAAAGACCAAGTCAATTTGGGTCAGACGCCACGTGGTCCAACACAGGGGAGCGGGGCAGTAGCATATATCAGAGCTTCTTCTTCACCCCTTTTTTTCTTTATTTTTTTCATATTTTCTGTAATTTCATATTAAAATTTATTATAAAGTGAGGACATATCCTTACTTAAGGTATGCATCATTCTTAAAATCAATTAAATACTTTTTTTTATGTCTCTATTTTATTAATTAGATTTCTTACTTTAAGAGATTGTTGATAATTATTAGGGTAATTAATAACAGGGGCTTGAGATTATTGGAAGTCAATGTTTCCACAATACCTAATAGCCCACTTCAAATTAAAATAAAATTTGATTTGTGATTCGAGATCTCTCCTAGGTTCTCCTCTATCCTGAGCTGCCAAAATTGATCCCACAAACTTTGGGATGCCTAGTGGGTTTGAGTCTGACTCAGTCTTAATTTGAGAACTTTTGTTTGATTTGTGGTATACTTGTATGCTATGAAAACTAAACATATTATAGCATCGGTCGGCCATAAACTCTAGGATGTCCGGTGGGACTTAACTTTTTCTTTAAATATAGGAACCTTCTTAATATGATAGAGATACTGATAAGATAGAATTACAATTAAAAATTGATCAATTGTGTTCTCTTTTACAGAAGAAAGAATCAAATGGTAACAACGAAGAAGATCTCTATCACAAAATACACTTTCATCTTAGGGGTAGGATCAGCTATACATTTACCTTAGTTAATGGTTGTTACAGAAGTAGTTAAAGTTCAGATCAAGTTTAGAATCATTTTCGAGGTTGTGTAGTTTAAGAAGGCACCTATTATTACACCAACTAAAGTTATTGACATGTAAAATCAACCTATTTCTCACCTTTCATCAAGAGGAAGGAGGCTCAATGTTTTCATTCCTAATGAAAAGGATCAAAAGCAAATTTGAACATAAGCATTAACGAAGAAGATCTCATCCTGACTATCACAAGTAAAGAAAAGCAACTAGAATCTTCAGTTGACTTGGGAAATCTATTCCTTGAATAAAGTCAGTTATTACCATTCTTATCTCCAACTCCTTCGCTTCATTAAGCAATGTAGAGAAAGATAGGAGCAAATCATTTTTTTTTTTTGTTGGGGGGGGGGTGGGGGTGGGGGGTGTACAATATTGCCTTAAAACTATGAAAAAAGGGTATATCACGAAACAAACTACAAGAGTCACTGTAAAGCCACAACCCAAAATGAAGATTTGTCGAAGGAGGCTGCCCACATTGTCAAGGTCATTTCTCATCATGACTTTGAAAGAGATCGCGAGTCCGCACTCCAACTAGCCAAATGCCAAAAGAAAGTTGCTCAAGTGAGGTTTACTAATGAAGAAATTCAAGAGGAGAGAGTCCTTGTGAGTCAATCCTTACTACGTACCAAAGAGAAAGTGTGGCGACTCACTCTATGAGTAGACTCTTGAATGAGATGACCCAACTGATGGGAGAAGTTAACTTCAATCTAAATCCTAGACCTGATTCTCAAGATATAAACCATCATATTCTGACAGAAGTCTTAATCATAACTGAAAGCTCCAATCAAGAAGCACCATAGAAGCATTGTAAGAATAGTTGAGATAACAAGGCAAAAGAATAATGAAACTCAAAAAAAAGTCATGGAGTTAATGAAGATGATGATACAAATGAGACAAAAACTTAATAAGTTGGAACAATCTCAACAATCATTCCGAGAAGTAGAGGCGGCAGAAGGTGCATATCCCATAGATGAGATCCACGAACATTGACTTTCAATATACATAAGGCCCTATTGTTAATTATTTCAATAATTGTCAGGAATCTCTTAAAGTAAGAAACCTAAAAAATAAAATAGAGACACACAAAAAAAGAAAAAAAGAAATTGATTATTTTTAAGAAATGATACATATTTTAAGTAAGGGTAAACCCTCACTTTACAATAAATTTTGATATATAATTATAGAAAATATGAAAGAAATAAAGAAAGGAAAAAAAAGTAGGAGTAGAGAAGATGCTCTGATATGTGCTACTATCCTACTCCCCTATATTGGACCACATTGCGTTTGACCCAAATCACCTTGGTCTTTGGTAGGTATTGATGACATCGTTTGATGGGATGTTGAAGGGAATAAAAGGAGTTTGAATGAATAGATCAAGTCATATACTACCAATTCTACCCCTAACCTCCTCAACAGTTTAATTTAATATAATTTTTTATTTTGAACCTTAGTTTTCTCCATTGAAAGCTCTTAATTGGACAAAATTTTTAATTAGAGAATACCCATGATTATAGTATGATATATTACAAATAATATTACACAAGATCTTCTTTTAAAAAAATTACAAATCAATTTATAAAAGCATATATATAGTTTATTATATTTACCATAAGTATAATATATTAATATTTTATAAACCACAAATACCTTATTAATAGTACTGTAATTGGATGGACCCCTCAGTTGCAAATTCTAACTCCTCTGAACAGAATGTCATGTGATCCATGATGTAAGAGCTATTTAAGAGAGAAGAAAAAACTTTATAGTGTAGAACAAATGGAATAGGTTTTTTCAAAGGAATCCTTTTCTTGCCTTTGGCTCATCTACTAAGCACTAAGCTAATTGACCTTTCAAATCAAATTTTTTTGACAAATTTTTAGATTCTCTTAAGCACATACGATAGATTACGATTAGTCTAGAGTTTTATGTAATTATCTGAGAGCTTTATCTCATTAAGAAGCATTCAATAATTTCTTAAGTTTTCATGGCCTTATGTAACTTCACAAAGCAAATTTTAAAATTTTTTATTCGTCAAGCATGAGTAAATTTAATAATATTTTATGATAATTGTAAACAATTCGATAAATTTAATAACACTCATAACGATTATAAATGTTGTTCGATAACTAATTTATGATAGCGTGATAAGACATTTGTCCTCCAAACGGAGGTAATACACGCAAATTCAAGTAATTTTTTTTTGCAAATACAGAAAAAGTTAGTCAAATATGTGAAAAAAGATCCTTTTTAATTTGGTAAAAAATTAACTAGGGGGACAATGTGATGTCAGCTCTGTGTAGGCTGTTCAAGGCCAGCTTTCATGCCAAATGCGGAGCCAGCTCCTCTCCCTCATATCTTTTTTTCTTATTCTTCTGGGGGTCTCTTTCTCTAGATCTCCTATAAGATCCCCCTCCTCCCCAACTCTTTCTTCATTATTCTGTACTCCCATTCTTCACCAACTCATCCATAGATTCAAATTTCTTTTTTTCTTTTTGGGCTTATTTTGATCGACTGCGTTGTCTGAAGAGAGCTTTCTTCAGTCCACTCATAGGTGGCAGTAGGGTTGAATTAGCTGCCGAGCCATTCACCCAAATACCAAGCGAGGAGATGTGGTGTGCTTGATAGATGAGTGAATGGCCCGGGAGGTGAAGTTTCGATCTTATTTCACCTTTGCTTGGACTGAAGGGAGCTCCCTTGGCTACGAATCCCATGCAATCTATCATTTCCAATTCTTTGCTTTTCTCATTTATTACTAGGTTTTGAAGTTGGTTCCTTGCATCATTTTCTGTTGTTTTTTCTTCAACTCTGTGTTGTTTTATGATTGATTTCTAGTCATTTTGAGTCATGAGGAATGGTTTGGAGATGTTATTTGCAATGCATATTTGTTTTTTTTTTTTTTTTTTTGACTTCTTATGAGATTTTGCTGTTTATCTTTTCTATCAAAGGTTTTATTTTGATTTATATCATAAAGCAAAGGGGCTAAATAGAAGAACACTCACTCCCTCGAGATTCATATCAGGCCCTTCTTCTTCTTTGATTTGCTTGGTAATTAGTGTTTTAAAATTTCAATTCCTCAGGAGCAGGACATGGATTGGTGGAAAGAGTTTCCATGTCACAGTCTTGAACGACAGATTTCGGAACAGTCTCCTGTTGATGTGCATCAAGTTCCAAGGAATGTCTGTTCCAAGAAATCCTTTTTCGGCTCTGCTATGAGGCGTTTGGTAGGCTTAGTTTATTGTATTTTATTAATCTTTATATCATCTAAAATTATTGCTTCTGAGGTTCCTAGTTATAAGGCATTGAATTTAAATTCTTCACTATAACTTGCTATTTTTTTGAGAAAAATAACTTATTATCAAACTGAATATTAAATTTTGATATTGATGATTGTTAACATGAGTTGCATCAAAATGTGTCCGCCTATCTCAAACTACTTAGTTTGGTGGTAATCAATTACATTTCCCAAAGAAACGCAATCCTATCCTTAATTTCGTTATTGCTCCTTAGGGTTAAAATTGTAGTCAAGGGTAGAGCTCTTTCATATGCAATAGGGTTGTGTTAAAACTCTCTATAGAGTGAGAAAGAACACTTTGAACACGAACTAGGTTTTCAAGAGAACCCTATCTCAGGATCCCATTTGATGAAGTAGCAATCCTACTCTTGAATTTGGAATACAAACTTCTTTTTATTGAAGACAAAATGGAAACAGTTACAAGCCACAACAAATACTAAAATTATTGCACTGGAGGGACGTTTAGTGATGATCTAAGATTAGATTTCGGATTGTAGCATGTCATTTTGTAATTTGATGGCATTATTTTCTTATGAGATTTTTCTTCTATTGATGCTTTATTGATGATCTGCATATACCTTTTTCTCGGTGCAACACTATTCAACTTTAACCACGATGTTTTAGTTTAAGCCTCGGCCGTATCATGATTTCAGTTTTTCTGTAGTTATAACATTTGCTGTTTCTTCTATACCAAAAAAAGCAATAGCCGTTCTACGTTTATTTGCAGGTAATGACATATATTGATGAGAAGCTGATTCAATTGTGGATAAGTTCTGCTGAACCACTTGTGCTTATAATTCCTATCGATATAAGTGTTGTAGATCATGAAGTATAGCAATCTGTAACGAAATTGAAACATGAAACATTCAATTGTAACTCATCCTTTTCCCTTTGGATCTGCAAGAAGTTTTACAAAATTTTGACAGAATCTGAAATCCTTATTGATGATAGTCTTCCTAAATTCTTGTTTTGAGCATTTTGAATAATGCCACAACCGGGAGCACTTTTTTAAGTCCTTAAGCCTTTGTTTATTTAAGAGTTTGTTAATGTAAACGCGTTGGTTTACTTGGCATAATATTGATCGCAACGGACTGATTCCTTCTCGTTCTTCAATATGATATTTGTTGTTCATGTGGTCTTCCACGTACTCTATTCTTCAATTCTTAATTAACAGAATTTGTTGCTACCATTGGCAACTCTCTTAGCATGAAATAAACATATAATAATGTATTTCAAATTATTGCTTCTCTCATGCTTCTTTGTTTCTTAGTTGCTTAAACTGATGGATGGTTCTGTCAATCAACATGCTTTATTTCTTGATCAGAAAAACAGAAAAATCAACACGCTTATCTCCATTAAACCGACATTGCCATCATAATAATATTTTTCTATTGACAGAAGATTGATGAGTTCCATTTTAATTTGCAAGTACATAAATCCTCTTATTTATCTTCTTCTCTTTTTGTCATTTCCAATTCAATCTTGCTCCTTAAAACTCAACTTAAACCTTTTTCCCTTTTCCAGAAGAACATGGAGAAGAAACCCTAATTGCAATCTTGACAACTCTAGGGTTTTAAAGCTCAGGTCAATGCTATCAATGCAATGAGCTTTTTTGGATAGAAAAGCATATGATTCTTCATATGTACTATATGAAACATAAAAAGAAGTGGAGCGAGAATCAAAGAGAAATAGCTAGACTCTCAAAGTTGTGGCATGATTTTGCCAGGAGATCATATGAATTTGAACTTTCTACTCCAAGTGAACTCATCATACTTGCAAAATAAAAGCAGAGATATCGCCCTGCAATCGTTCTCTGGAACCCTAATATGATAATATCTTTCACTGATATTGCTACAAAATAAATGATTGCTTGTTGTAAGGAAGAAACTTCGTGTTTTGATCATTTGCAAGTTTCCAGCTGTATTTCTAGCAAGCTTATTGTGAAAACCAAAAAAAAACACAACTTTGGCCCCATTTGTAAAATTTTTAATTCAGCGGTTTTATTGCACAAATGCCAAAATCAGCCACCCCAGCCCGATTCTTTCTCATGCGAATTGCTGCTTTTCGAAACAGATGGTGGCTGCGGCCGCTCCTAATATTAGGACTATTTCAATCTTGAATTTAAATTAAATTTTAGTAGTGAATTTTGGAGTCTAGCTTGATGCTTAGATTTTAACGTGATTAATGTGATTACATTAAAGTCATGGTTCTCTAAAATAATTTTGAATATCATTGCTAAAAGTAGGATGCTTTTGTACTCTATTTACACCCAATTTGATTTAATCATCTTATTATTAGAAATTCATGTTCCTGAATTAGAGTTTGATTATTCATGTTATAAGTCTCGATTGTGAAATTAGTGCGGTCTTGAGCATAATATCAAAATAAGATAAGTGTTATTTGTTAATGTCATATAATACTTATACATTGAGTAGAATAAGGTCAAAGGGATTTTAGTTAGGATTAATAATAAAGTTAATGCTATTAGTTAATTTAGTATTAGGATTTTTGATGTATTTGTGCTAATCCACTTATATACATTAGGTTCAAGTGAGGAGACTTGAACTAGTTTTTTTGGATTTATTGTGACTTTCTCGTCATGTAAGAAAATAAGTAACTTTTGATAATATTAAGTTAGCGATTTAATTTGTGAATTTATATCTTTCGATAAGTATGAATTATTACTTATATGCTTCATATACCTTTAAGTATTTATTGATATTTTGAAAAATCTTATCTTGTCTTGAAAATATAAAAATCATGCATGCAAATTTAGAAATAATTATTTATTTTTTGTTATTTATTTGAATTTATATGTTCTGAGCTTGAAAACCATGCATGTATTTTGATTAAAAATCTTTTGATTTATAAACATTTATTGAATCTTAGTATTATATTTAGTATTTGACTATATTATTTTCACTTGCATACTGTTCTGGCTCGAATATTGGAGATAACAATAATATTTTATTTTGACCTAATAATTGGGGGTAACAATGGTATTATGTTTTGACCTAGTTATTAAAAATAACAATGGTTATGTCGACATGTATCTATGTTATGTCGAAATTAGTTTCGTTGCTTCTGCGAGCATCAGAATAGCAATATATTTTTTATAAGACTCATTTTATGAGTATTTTTTGACTTCTATTACGGTCACTGATTTCAAGTGGATTAATTTGTATTTGATTCAGTTCACCAATTGTATGTAAACCCACTATTTTATGTAAGAGACACCAATTAAATTTTTTTATTTTATTTTGTAATTATCCAAAGGATTCTTTATTTTTTGAATTTAGTCCCTTTGTACTTGTTAAGCTTTAAAAAAAAAAAAATCATATTTATAGTATTTGTTTTGAATCTTTGGAAGAATTTGAGTATGCTTAGAACTGAATTATTGAAATTATATAGTATGCATATAAAAATACTGTCTTACTATGTAAGCGCTCATTCTCTTGCATATTTGGTAATTAGATTTGTATTTTGAACTATCAATCAAGTTTGTGCAATGATGTGAGAGTTTAATTTGAGTTTATTCTTTTCGTAATTATTAGATATATAAGTTTATGTTAATAAGTTCGAAAATGTACTGTTGTGTTTATTGAGTATTATTTTTGCTAATTATAGGTCTAATTTTTCATATTGTTATATATATAGATTTAAAATTCTAATCTTATATGAGGTTTCAATCTCATAAGTGTTTTGCATTACCAGATACCTAAGTTTACAAGATTCAGATTTGGGGCCTAACACATATACCACACATTTACTCTCTTTTCTAAACAAAAAGAACCCTAATTTTAGAAGAAAAAAGTTATCAATAATTTGTTTATGTAAGCAAAAAATTGATAATATAATTGAATTAAAACAAATATAAATAAGTATTTGCTTCTAATGAACCTAAAACGTAAGATATAGTTAACTATAAATAGGGGTGAGCAAAAAAACCAAAAAATCGGTATACTAAACCGTACCGGTTGAGAACCGTATCGGAAAACAAGTTCTCAAACCAAATCAGTATGGTTTTGGTTCTTAAACTTAATAGAACCGGAAAACTAGTTCCAGTTCCGGTTCTAGATTATATGAAAAACCGGTGAACCGGAACCGTATAGGTTATTTAACTATATATATCTTTTCAACTCCCTAGATGGGCCAGACCCTACCCATCTTCTTGAAGTTTCGTGCGAGCCTCGCACTCATAGTGATGCAGATTCACCCTCGCCCTCGCCGAACCCTAGCCCTAATTCCTACATCTTCAATCTCGCCGTCATTGATTGTCGCCGGGCCCGTCACTTGCTCCGATTTCTCTTCTAATTCTCAAAGGAAGAAAATTCGAAACTCTATCTTTGCTGCTTCGATTTCTCATTTACAGAGAGTCAAACCCTAGCCCTAGGTCCCTGCATTCCGATCTCGCTGATCACCGCCCGCCGCGCCTTTTGCTCCGATTTCTCTTCTCATTCTCAAAGGTTGAGAGAGTTCAAAACCCTATCTTTGTTGCTTTGACTTTTCATTCGCAAAGACTCAAACCCTAACCCTAGGTCCCTACATCTTCGATCTCGTCGCCACTTACTCCGATTTCTCATTCTCAAAGGCTCAAACCCTAGCCCTAGGTCCCTACATCTCCGACCTCATTGCCACTTGCTTCTATTTCTCATTCTAAAAGGCTCAAATCCTACCCCTAGATCCCTGCATCTCTGATCTTACCATCGTGTACTTTGATTTCTCATTCTCAATGGCTCAAACCCTAACCCTAGGTCCCTGTATCTCCGATCAAGCTATCATGTGCTTTGATTTCTCATTCTCAAAGGCTCAAACCCTAGCCCTAGGTCCCTGTATCTCTGATCTCATCGCCACTTGCTCCAATTTCTCATTCTGAAAGACTCAAACCCTAGCCTTAGGTCCTTGCATCTCCAATCTCACCGTCGTGTGCTCCGATTTCTCATTCTCAAAGGCTCAAACCCTAGCCCTAGATCCCTGCATCTCCGATCTCATCGTCACTTGCTCCGATTTCTCATTCTGAAAGACTCAAACCCTAGCCCTAGGTCCCTGCATCTCCGATCTTGCTGTCGTGTGCTTCAATTTCTCATTTTCAATGATCGAAACCCTATCTTTGTTATTCCAATTTCTCATTCCCAAAGAGTCAAACCCTAGTGTCTCACCATCTCTATCACCTCGAGACTCTAACTTCGATCCCCAATTCCTCATTCTCTCCATTGCTAATTTGGTGGTTGGTTCTACTTTCTCCTTCGTCCATCGCCAGAGCAGCGACATCACTAGAGTAGCGATCTACTTCGGTATGCCCTTTCTCTCAACTATGCCAAGTATCAAGTACTAGCTCTTCTCTGATTTCTGATTTTTACTGATGTTGGGTTTTATTTTTTGAGAGTTTTCTCAGCAATTTTGGGACTGGGAGTTGAATTTCAACTTATTCGAGGGATTTTCCTATTGCTGCATGGCTGATCGTACCAATTCTATGAATTAGGTAATGCACTTTTCCATTTCTTAGAATTTCATGCTGAATTGGTCTTTCTTGTAGTTCTACTAGGAACTATATTACTTGCATGTTTGGTCTGTTGGTCATAATAAAAAATAAAACACTATATATGCAATATTTATCTTCTTTAATTATTTTGATTGAACCTCATTTATCTTTTTTCTTCTATTTTAGATGGACTCAAATAGAGAAATCACTAATGAAAATATAAGTATGAATGCTTCAAATATAAAATATTTTTGTCCAAATCAAAATATTGGTGAGAAGGCAAGTGAAGCTCAAGATGTAACTCCAAGGATAAATAAAATATATCAGAAAGCTTGGAAGGTGAGACAAAATAGTTCATGGGTGTGAGATTATTTTTCTAAACTAGATTCCAATGAAGATGGTTACAAGGATAAAACTTAATGTAATTACTATGGAAGTCTCCTTTCATGCCCTTCTAATTATGGAACAAGTGATTTAAGTACTCACTTAAGTAGATTTAGAGATTATTCTCCAAACATGGAGGTGTAAAAATAAAAAACTTTAGCCTTTCAATCAGTTAGTGATGACAGTGGTGGCACTCAAGCACACACACTTGTTACATGGAATTTTAATCGAGAAGCATGTAGAATTGCATTAGCCAAATATTTGATTCTTGATGAACTATCTTTCAAACATGTTGAAGGTGAAGAGTTTAGGTTCTATGTCTTTACATTGCAATCTAAATTTGATATTCCTTCTTGATTTACTGTTGTTAGAGATTATTTCAAAATATTTTTGGAGGAAAAGAAAAAATTGACATATTTTTTTAGCAAGTTAAAGTAAAGAGTGCGTATCACAACTGATTGTTGGACATCATGCCAAAACTTAGGCTACATAAGTGTGCCTGTTCACTATATTGATGATGATTAGAAGCTTAAAAAAAAGTTTAAAATTTTTGTTCAGTTTCAAGTCATACTGGTATGGTAATTGGTAAAACATTGGAATTGTGCTTACTTGATTGAAGCATAGATAAGGTCTTCACAATTATTGTAGATAATGTATCTTCTAATGATGTTGGAGTTTAGTACCTGAGGAAGAGGCTTGATAGTTGGAAAGGTCATATACTTAATGAAGAGTATTTGCATGTCAGATGCTGTGCACATCTCTTGACTCTAATTATTAAAGAAGGACTTGAATATTCAAATGACTCTATTACTAGAATGCGGGCTACAGTTAAATATGTGAGATCATCACTACCAAGAGCACAAACATTCAAGCTTTGTGTGGAATCAGAAAAAATAGAATGCAAAAGTTTGGTTTGTCTTGATGTTAAAACAAGATGGAACTCTACATATCTAATGCTTGATGTTGCTTTGAAATTTCAGAAAGCTTTTGAATTATTGGAGATCCAAGATTCGAAATATGTAGAGTAGCTAATGAAGGGGAAGTCACAGGGTTCACCGACACATGAAGATTGGAATGTTGCTCGAGCTTTATTACCTTTTTTGAAAGTATTTTATGATATTAGCTTAAATATATCTGGTTCTTCTTATATTATAAAAAAAATATATATATGCAAAGCATATATGGAATTGACATGATGATCAAGAAATTTTCTGAATCAGATGACTTTTGCTTAAGTAATATGGCTTTTAAGACGAAAACCAAATATGATAAATATTGGGCAAATGTTGAAAAGCTTAATATATGCTATTTATTGCTCCTGTGCTTCATCCTAGGCTAAAGTTGGAGAGTGTAGAGTGGATGATTGAGGAAAGCTATGAGAATGAAAAAGTCAATGAGTTGAAGTATAAAGTGAAGAATGTTTTGGATAGACTTTTTTAAGAATATTCATTTATAGAAAAATCATCATCTTCTTCCCATAGTGTTGCAAGAGTTGAACAGATAAAAGAAAGGAATGCTATTGGAATAAGTAATCTTGATATACTTCAGCTGGTTTAAGATAAATTGAGAAAAGCAAAAGTAGAACAAAAGACTTTCACTTGCAAAACAAAATTGAATAAGTATTTGGAGGAGGAACATAAAGATGAGGTACAAAATTTTGATATTCTTCTTTGGTGGAAAAAAATAGTGTTAGGGATCCAGTTCTTTCCATGATGACTAAAGATATGCTTGCTATGCCCATATCTATCGTTGCTTCGGAGTCAGCTTTTAGTACAGGAGATCGAGTTTTTGATCAATTTCGAAGTTCTCTATCTGCAAAAATGGTGGAAGAACTTATTTGTACACAAGATTGGTTGCGTTCTACTAGTTTGTCTATTAATATTGAGGAGACACTTGATGAAATTGAAAAAATATCTGAAGGTAAAAATTATTTATTCATTGTATTATTTCTGTAGAAATTACTTATTGATTTTAATATTTATGCTATATATTTCATATGTTTTATCTTTATAATTGCAGAAATGACGTGCAAAATGGAAACCATAATCTCAATTGATGATTAATTTTCTTTCTTGATGTATGTAATTTTGGGAATGTAAGTTAAATTTTGTATAACTTAGCTTCTACAATTTGTATACTACTACTGCTACTTGACCTGAGGAATAATCCAATTGAAAATTGGTCAGATTTAAAGATTAGCACTTCATTTTTCATTTTTGCTCTTAAATTTAATTTTGACATCTTGTTCTATTACCCAACTCTCTTTTTAATATACTTAAATTTATTTTGCTGCTCTACTAATTGAACAATACAACTGTAGGTTTTTTTCTGTATGACATGGATTGATGACATCCCATCACTGAGAACTTAGAAGGTCCAAAAGGATAAGATAGTGAACATGGTGTTATCTCACCTTCTTGTATTGCTTATATGCATTTCCTATAAATCTGCCAACAAAGATGTCTGATTCTAGCATTCTTTAACTATTGATTTCTTCAAGTATATATATCTCTTTCTGCATGGATTTTCAAGCATTAATACTCTTTTATTTTTTCTGGATTTACATTATAGTAATTTTTTGTGTCTATGCTCTCAGACATTTTTCACTGAATACCCAGTGTATATGGAGAATGACTTCTTTATAACTGGAAGACCATATGCTCGGCATTATATTCCTACTTTTGCCAGCAGGGTTTGTTTATGTATCCCTATGGACCTATTAGCAAAGATGTCTTACTCTAGACTGACATCTCATTTTCTTTTATTGCTTATTTGCATCCCTATGAACCTGCCCACAAAGATATCTGATTCTAGTATTCTCTAACTATTGATTTTGATTAGAAAATTATTGTCAAACTTACACATATTGAATGTTAACTGCTAAGCCAATCGAAAGAGCAAATGCAAGGAAGAAAAGAGGACAAAGTGAAGACATCTCAAGACATGGTAAGGATGATCTACTACTATTGCACTACATAATCCCTTTGATATTGGCTCAACTTCAGAAACAGATCTGAAATTATATAAACAAAATTTATCTAAATTCCTATAAATCTGCTAGTAAAGATGTCTCACTCTAGTATTCTCTAACTGTTGATTTTTTTAGATATATATATCTCTTTCTGCATGACATGGATTGATGACATCCCATCACTGAGAACTGAGAAGGTCCAGAAGGATTAGATAGTGAACATGGTGCCATCTCACCTTCTTATATTACTTATATACAATTCCTATGAATCTGCCAGTAAAGATGTCTAACTCTAGTATTCTCTAACTATTGATTTCTTCAGGTATATATATCTCTTTCTGCATGGCATAGATTGGTGACATCCCATCACTGAGAACTGAAAAGGTCCAGAAGGATAAGATAGTGAATATGGTGTCATCTCATCTTCTTGTATTGCTTATCTGTAATTCCTATGAATCTGCCAGTAAAGATGTCTAACTCTAGTATTCTCTAACTATTGATTTCTTCAGGTATATATATATCTTTCTGCATGGCATGGATTGATGACATCTCATCACTGAGAACTGAGAAGGTCCAGAAGGAAAAGATAGCGAACATGGTGTCATCTCACCTTCTTGTATTGATTATATGCAATTCTGATGAATCTGCCAGCAAAGATGTTTGACTCTAGTATTCTCTAACTATTGATTTATTCAGCTATATATCACTTTTTGCATGGCATGAATTAGTGACATCCCATCACTGAGAACTGAGAAGGTCCAGAAGGATAAGATAGTGAACATGATGTCATCTCACCTTCTTGTATTACTTATCTGCATTTCTATAAATCTGCTAGCAAAGATGTCTGACTATGGTATTTTCTAACTGTTGGTTTCTTCAAGTATATGTGGAGAATGACTTCTTTATAACTGGAAGATCATATGCTGAGCATTATATTCCTGCTTTTGCCAACAGAGTTTGTTTATCTACGTCCCTATGAACTTGGCAAGCTATCAGCAAAGATGTCTGACTCTAGACTGATATCCAATTTTCTTGTATTACTTATCTGCATCCCTATGAATTTGCCAACAAAGATGTCTAATTTTACTATCTTGTAATTGTCAAACTTACACATATTGAATGCTAACTGTTAAGTGCTAAGCCAATTAAAAGAGCAAATGCGAGGAAGAAAAGAAGACAAGATGTGTTGGGGAGTCTCAAGAGTGTCAAACCAGATCTATATAGTGAGCCATACACCAAACCATCCCAAAAGCTCAAGCTCATGGGATATGAGTCTTTTTCACTATATCTATTGGACTCTATCTATCCAATATCCGATGTGAGACTAATTCATCACACCTGACATTATAATAATCTTCCCCTTCAGGTGTGATTTACCCACATCAATTTAACACTATTAATCAAGAACTCTTTTACTCGATCATTTCCACCGTGCGACTCATGTTCTTGCATCGGCCTTTCATGCCCGCGCCCTTGCAGGCCTTGCACTTGTGCTCTCGCACCAGTCTCTGGCGCCCACGCATGCGCCCTCTCTCCGGCCTCACGCCAGCCTCGCGCCAGCGCCTGAGCCCTTGGACTAGCGCTCGCGCCCTTTCGCCGATCTTTGCCATGAGACTAACATGCGATTCAATTCAATCGTATTATCGAGATAATTTTGTTCTTAAGAGTTTGCACAATTTCTAACCTGAAGCTCTGATACCACTTGTTGGGAAGTCTCAAGAGTGTCAAACCAGATCCATATAGTGAGCCAGACACCAAACCATCCCAAAAGCTCAAATTCATGGGATATGAGTCTTTTTCATTATATCTATTGGACTCTATCTATCCAATATCCGATATATAACTACTTCATCACACCTGACATTATAACAAAGGTGAAGACATATGAAGTCATGACAACTTGGTAAGGATGATCTACTACTGTTGCACTGCATAATCCCTTTGATATTGGTTCAACTTCAGAAATAGATCTGAAGCTATATAAACAAAATTTATCTGAGGTTTTAACTGATAATGAAACTACTGTTTATCCCATTTTCAGCTATAATTTTTTTAATATGTGCATATTAGACTTATTAGTATATCTAAAATTAACTTTGTATAGGATTATAATATAAAATATAGATTTTAAAATTAATAATTTAAAATTGGTATACCGATTTTAGAACTGGTTTAGAATCGGAACCGAAAAAATCGGTTTTTTATCTAAACCGGTATGGTTCTGGTCCTCAATTTTTTAAGAACCGAAATCCGATTTCGGTACTAAAATATCTAAAACCGATACGGTATACCAGTTTTGTAAATAAATATTTTTGTAAAAAATGTAAGCATAAGCTTATTGTTAGTTTTGAAAATTCTAGGACATGAAATTTTCGACAGGATTATTAGTGATTTTTTCATTATGAAACCTTTTTTTTAGTGGAGGGAATGAGAATGAGGAAAAGAAAGGGAATGCATAGAGATTGTAAGCATTGATTAAAAAAAGAGATTAACAGCTCAAAAGAGCCAGTTTGAAGTGGGGAGATTTGTTTTGTCTTCACTATGTTTTTTTAGATTGAAAAAGCATGGAGATGAACAGGGTCCTAACAGTATTTAATGTGCTTCAATACTGAAGCCAAATGTGCGTAGAACATCCGGAATCTTTCGAGTTCCGATGTCACATGATGGCCCTGGTGGCTTCCGCAAGCAAACCCTGAACCCTAAATGATGCCCCAATGTTCACTATGTTACTACCGCGCGTTTGTGTTTTGAGTTCAAGATTCTTACTTAACTAGAAAAGGAAAATGATTGAGATGAAATATAATATTTGGCGTGAACTACCTAAATGCGTACATGTGTCGTTGATTTGTTTGTTTGTTTTTTCTTTTTTATTAACAGGAATTGATCTAGGGATCGGAATTCTGCAACCCTCCATGAAAATATTGTTTTCTTTGATTTACTTTAATGCCGAGAAGGCAATTTTTTAAAAAAAATTTTCAAAATCCGACAGCTTTTCAAGTGTTTTGCTTGCTTGTTTGGCATACGAACACCGAACTCCTCAATTGTGCTTGATTGATAAGTGGGGCTGGAAGCAATTTTATGAGTCAAGTAATCCATGGAGGTTGATTGTCCTATCAAACTACTGTAAAAGCAAACTGCTAATTATGCAAAATCAGAAAAAAAATTCAAAAATTTGTTCTTATTCTGAAATGGAATTCTAAAAAACAAAAATGAATTTATGTGGCAAGTGATGGTCGATTGATATGCTTTTGGAAGGATTTACAGATCAATGAACCTAATATAGAGATGCTATTCACTAAGGTGCATATATATATATATATATAATTCAGAGAACTTGATAGAATTATATAGAGATGGGACATGTCCTCTACAAAATATGGGTACAGATTTCTTGTAAAAAGAGGTAGAAAATCCATACTTTCCTTTAGTATTTCAAAATTACTATGTCCTTTGAAAATCAAAATATTTGCTTTGCTAGTTTTTTAGGATAAGATTCTTTAGTCCATATTAATTGGTGAACTTTGCAAGCCTTTTTGGTGAAGCTTGCGAGCCAATCCACGCTCGACATATGGCAATCTCCATCACCATCTTCGTACAAATGTTATGCACATGATTCAAATTTTAGAACCAATTCGATACTAGTTTAAAAGAAATTTCGAATCATTTAGGAAAATGGTTCAACAAAAAAAGTTCCAAGACCAGAAAAAACTAGTTTAAATTTGAACGGCGTGAGAATTTAAGTCACAATTCAAAAATGCGATTCAGAATTTTCATTTCACTAGCTTTCTCATCTTCTTTCCTAGGGTTTCAAAATAATAGTTGATGACAGCAAGCTTCATCACTGTCATAGCAATCGCCACCTATATCTCTGCAAATCTAGCCTTTGACCTAGGGCACCTGCAATACCATCAAAAGTTGCCTCATTGTCAAGTTTCCTCTAACATCCCTACCATGTGCAATAGCATTGTCTCCGTCGACGTTCAAACTTGCTTGCTGCATTGAAGAGGATGCCTTCTCCCTTACCTTTGCGATTGATGCAAAAGTCTTAGGTACCTCCATGGATGATGAGATTGAGGTGATCCAGATCTTTTCCAATGCAATCAGCAAGAGGATGCTCGAAATTTTGAAGGCTAGAGCTTCATCATTCAAAAATGGCTCCCCAATCCCTGTGGAGATAACTCCAATGCTTTTCACTACCACTAAAGGCATTATACGTACTCATATCTCTTTGCATTCATGGGATCTTGGTTTGGTTTTGCTTGAGATGCAATATAGATTAAATGGTTGCTTTGTTGTATGTATTTTCTATAGATTTTAGGGTTGATGGATGCTTATATGGAATTGATGATGTTTGATTTTCTTTCTTTATAGAGAAATATGGACATTTGGTTTGCTTGCTTTGAAATATCTAAGTTTTTTTTTTAGCATTATAGTTGTTTCTCTTCTTTAGAATATTCAAAAAATAAGATGATCTTGAACATGAAATAATTAGTCAATTTGGAGAATCAACATATTTTCAAACATGAAGAAGCAACAAAATGATTAATATACTTTATTTGTGCTTTTATAGGCCTCTCCTGAAGGTTTTATTACCAATTAATATGTTTATTTGCTTCTCTTGGAGATTATTGATGTGATTCACCCAACGAAGATTACATTAGTTTGAGGATAGTATTTAATTTGCTAGGATTGTACTCTTTATTAAATGTTTAGTAGTTAAGGATGGCGGATGATTGATTGCAAATAAGGATGATTTGCACTAACAATATTTTCATTTAGTAGAAATACAAGTTCGTAATTTCTCTCTAAACTTTATTTCAAGAAAACAAGAGGTGTAGATACAAATCATTCAAATGGTGATTTTGTTCGGCATTGCAAGAGCAAATATTGTCTATACAACAAAATCCATATGATTTTGATATTGTTAAGCTCAAAATACTCACTTATACTAGTAAAACTATCACAAGTGAGCTTACATTTATAAAATATCAAGAAAACAAAAATTATTTTAACAAGGTGGAACTCTGATAATATTTAGAATCATGAGTAGTAATTTAATAAAACGTGTGATGGCTTCCAAAACTATCATATAGGTTTATGAATTTAAGTGATCATATTTCTAACAAATATATCTTTGAAGGGAAATATTTCTATAGTTTCTTTCACTTTTTGTATGATCTACGTTTGTGATATCATTGAGCTTCAGATTTTGCTATAGTTAAAATTTTATCGCTTGTTAACCCATGGATAATACCAAGGATGATGGTTATGTCCTATTAATGTTTCCTTTAACTACAAACATAGATATATGAATACTTTGTGATGCATTTTTTAAATTATTCACTTCCATTGACTATTTTCCTAGATTCACTATCCCCTTTTGCATTTAGGTGTTTTTGAAAGCGTAGAATTTCTAATTTATTTTAGAACTCTTGTATTTTATAATTTTGGGCTATAGATTCAACATTATTTTGTGAATTCAATACTTCTGAAATTAATTTTTATGTTTGATTACCCCTTTTTCTATTTTTTTCAAATATTTTGTGTACCTCTATGTACAAATTAGGGCTTCAATTTAAGAATTATTACCATGAAGCAAATAAATATTCAATAGTTTCATGCGAGGTATGTCCTTTACACTATCATTGATGGTCGGCGGCTATATGATCAAGTTTCTAGTTTGGTCGGAATGATCAAAGAAGTAGATATCATATCAATAACTTTGAAAATTTAAGAGAAAGTCATTGTCTCAATCACATAGGATGAAGAATGGTTTATATGTGGATGAGAAATTGATGTCACCTTGTGAGGTAGGATACTCAAAGAAAGAAGTTCAAAAGTCTTAGAATCAAAAGAATCTAATTGAAAAGTCAAGGGATCACGACAAATGATTTGATTCTTTTTTTTATTTAACTTAGGATTTATTTTATTTACCACTTTCCAAAATCAAAATTCTCCTTATTATGATGTCATGTGTTTCTTGTAGTTTGAGTCATTTAGGTCAGATCCTTAGATTCTACTAACCTAAGATTGACCTTGAGCTGAATTCTATTCAATTTAAGACTTGGAAAGGATAAATTATTATTTAGATTTTTTTCCTAAGTTAACTTATTTAGGACTTCTATCAACTCAATTAATGGGTTCAAGTTGAGTTGTATTCAATTTAGGACTTGAAAAGGTAGAAACTTACTCAATTAGGATTCTTGGTAATTGTATAAATAGGTCCCAGCCCTATGGATGTGGGGAGTTATTTTTATTCTCAATAAAGTTCTACTTTAGTGAATTTTCTCTTTTTCTTGTGGATTCAAGGAGTTCTTAATGAAAGCAATGATGTTTTCCTCATTTTTCGCACTTTTTACTACTTCAAGTGGTGTCAAAGTAAGGCTCTCCTTACTGAATATCTAATGACGATGCAACTAGCAATAACACTAGGGATGGTACTCCCATGGGTAATCACATCAACTATGAGTATTTTAACTTATCCATGAAGATAATCCAAAACTCACTTGTAAGCTTGATGTTGAGGATGGATCAACTTGAAAGTTTGAATTGACCATGTCGACAAATCAATGAAGTGTTTCATGATCTAATTAGTCAAGAAAATTCTCCATAAATAAATCCAAAGGGTTTACAAGTCCTTAAAGACTTTAGTGATGAAGAAATTGAAGATATCCTTTATAGACCGATTTTTGAGCATGATAAACATTATAATTTTTTACTTGAATATTGATCTCCCATTTTTCAATGGCCAACTTCAGATTGAGAATTTTCTCAATCAGTTTGATGAAGTTGAACAGTTTTTTGACTGCATGGAGATTCCAGATTCAAAGAAAGTGAAGCTTTTTGCTTACTGACTCAAGGAGGGTGCATCAGCTTAGTGGAAACACATCTAATTGGGAAGAACATGCCAAAATAAAGATCTAATTCGAGCATGGCCACGGATGAAGGTTCTTCTCAAAAGATAATTCCTTCCTATAAATTGTAATTGGTACTCTTTTAGTAATATCAAAATTGTCGATAGGGTAATCGTAATGTGAAGGCTTATGCTGAGGAGTTCTATCACCTATCAGCATGTAATAATCTAGCAGAGACTGAATCTCATCAAGTCACGAGATTCATCGGTGGGTTACACATAACCATCCAAGATAGGATTTCTTTGTAACCTATTTGGACGGTTGATGAGGTTGTGAGGAGTGCAACTCTTATGGAGTTCAATTGAAGTGACTTGTTATTAGAAATCAGATGGGGAGGACGATTGGTGAGAATTCAAATGGAGCAGATTCTATTTCTAATATTGGTGTAGCTACACAATGTCCTCGACCTCTCACATAAATGAAGCTATACCTTCAAGTCCATCATGAAATACCACATCAGCAAAGAACTCAAGTTCAAATCCTAATATGAGGTGCTATCACTGTGAAAAATTTGGTCATAATGTTTGTCTAGCATGACAGTTTGTAAACTTGGCTATTGAAGATAATTATGTGGCTGAAGATTTACATGACTCAAAAGATGATAACTTAGTTTATGATCAAGAAAACTATGAAGATGAAATATTTGGGAGCCTAATGGTGAAAGGTCATCTTTGGTGGTTTGAAATCTAATGTATACTCCAAAGCAAGAGGAAAATCTATAATATCACAATATCTTTCTCACTCGATGTATGATAAAATGCAAGATATATGACATAATTATTGATAGTGGAAGTAGTGAGAACATCATCTCCAAAATCATGGTTGACAAGCTTCAATTGATAATGGAATCACATCCCTCTTCGTACAAGTTTTGCTAAATAAAAAAGGTTGGTGAAACCAAGGTAACTGAATGGTGTCAAATTTATTTTTCCATTGGGAAATTCTACGAGGATAAGGTAACTTGTAATGTTGTAGACATGAATGCATGTCATATCCTTCTTGGCAAACCTTGACAATTTGATAGAGATTCTACACATTGTGGATGAGACAATCACTACATCTTCATCAAAGATGAAAAAAATTATCCTCACTCCCATTGTCAAAGCATCAACACAAAATTTCACAAGAGGAGGGTCATCCTTTCCTTATTGTGCAAAATTTTATAAATAAAGCAAAAGATATAGCTCAAATATTTGTTGTGATTGAGAAAGAAATGAAGACAATTTCTACTGAAGCTCTAGAAAGCTTATAATCATTTATAGATGAATTCAAGAAAATCATGCTCGACGATCTTTCAGACAAACTTTCTCTAATGAGAGACATTCATCATCATATTGACCTTGTTCCTGGAGCAAGTTTACCAAATCTTCTTCACTACAAGATGAGCCCAAAGGAGTCAAAAATTTTGCAAGACAAGGTCAAAGAGTTGATTAGAAAAGGAATAGTAAGAATTAACATGAGCTCATGTGCAGTTCCAACCTTGTTGACACCTAAGAAAGATGAAAGTTGGTGGATGTGTGTGGATAGTTAGGCCATCAACTAAATCACGGTGAAGTATAATAATTTCTCACTTAGAAGACATGCTGAATATGCTAGAAGGGTCAAAAATATTCTCTAAGATAGATTTGAGGAGTGGATATCATCAAATCAAAATTAGGCCAGTTGATGAACAAAAAATAGCTTTCAAAATAAAAGGACTTTATAAGTGGCTTGTTATACATTTTGGACTCTCAAATGCACCAAAAACCTTCATGTGATTGATAAATCAGATACTCAAACCTTTCATTGGTAATTTTGTTATTGTTTACTTTGATGATATATTAATGTACAGTCATAATGAAGAAGAACATAAAAAATATCTAACAGAAGTACTTACTATACTAAAGAAGGAGAAGTTGTACATCAACTTAAAGAAATGCCATTTTATGACTAACAACTTGGTGTTCTTGGGATTTATGATGAGTGCTAAAGGTATCCATGTTAATGAAGAAAGGTAAAAGCTATTAAGGAGTAGCTGATACCAAAATGTGTATCAAAAGTCAGGAGCTTCTATGGTCTTGTGATAGTCTATCAAAGATTTATTAAAAACTTTAGTTCCATTATGGCACCAATAATTGAGTGTTTAAAGCAAAGCAAGTTCTTCTAGACTCAAAAAGCTAATAGAAGCTTTAAAGTTGATCAAAAAGAAGTTATTTACCACACCTATTTTGGCACTGCCTAGCTTTGAGAAGTTATTCGAGACAAATTATGATACTTCTTACATAGGCATTAGAGTTGTTCTATCCCAAGAAGGAAGACCAGTAGCTTTATAGTTAAAAGTTGAGTGAAGATTGAAAAAAATGGTCAACGTATGAGATAGAGTTTTATGCGGTCGTACAAATAATTTGTCATTGGAAGCACTATCTAATTCAGCGAGAGTTCATTCTATACACTAACCATGAAGCCTTGAAATTCATTGATAGCTAGAAGGACTTGAATTGCATGCATGGTTGATGGTCATCATTCTTATAGCAATATACTTATATTTTGAAACACAAATTTGGATAAAAAAAATCAGGTGATTGATGCTTTGAACTGCAAGACAACCTTGATGATGACTATGAGCAACAAAGTTGAAGGGTTTGATTATTTGAAGGAGTTATATGCTAAAGATGAAAATTTCAAAGAGGAGTTTAGAAAGTACCAAGTAGGACAAAGAAGCGATTTATATCTCTATGAAAGCTTTCTCTTTAAGAGTTCTCATCTTTACATTCCAAGGTACTCCTTAAGAGAAAAGGTGATGAAAGAGCTGCATAGTGGTGGCCTAGCAAGGCATTTTGGGCATGACAAGAGCATCGCATTTGTTGAAGAACACTACTATTGGTCATAACTTAAAAGAGATATCAGTCGCTTCATACAAAGGTGCTATGTATGCTAAATAGCCAAAGGAAGATCTTAAAACACTGGCCTTGATACCCTATTGCATGTGCCAAATGCTCCATGGGAGGATATATTGATGGATTTTGTTTTAGCTCTCCCCAGGACTCAACAAGACTTAGATTCAGTATTTGTTATTGTCAATAAATATTTCAAGAAGACACACTTTATTTCATGTAAAATGATAGCACATATAATAAGGATGGCTAATGTATTCTTCTAGGAGGTTGTAAGCTACATGGGGTGCCAAAGACCATCACTTTTGATTGTGATACAAAATTTTTAAATTACTTTTGGAAGACATTGTGGAGGTGGTTTGATATGTCTCTACAATTTAGGAGTGTTTATCATCCTCAAATAGATAGGCAAACTAAAGTGGTGAATCATTTTGGGGAGCCGCAAGAGTGTCAAACCAGATCCATATAGTGAGCTAGACACTAAACCATCCCAAAAACTCAAGCTCATGGGATATGGGCCTTTTTCACTATATCTATTGGACTCTATCTATCCAATATCTGATGTGGGACTAATTCATCACACCTGACATTATAACAATCTCCCCCTTCAAGTGTGATTTGACCACATCAATTTAATACTCTTAATCAAGAACTCTTTTACTTGACCACTTCCAGTGTGCGACTCATGTCCTCGCATCGGCCTTTGATGCCCGCACTCTTATCGACCTTGCGCTTGTGCTCTCACACCAGCCTCTGGCGCCTACGCACGCACCCTCTCTTCGACCTAGCGCTAGCGCTCGCACCCTTTTAGCCGATCTTTGCCATGAGACTAACATGTGACTCAATTCAGATGCATTATCAAGGTAATTTTGGTCTTAAGAGTTTGCACAGCTTCGAATCTGAAGCTCTGATACCATTTGTTGGGGAGCCGCAAGAGTGTCAAACCATATCCATATAGTGAGCCAGACACCAAACCATCCCAAAAACTCAAGCTCATGAGATATGAGTTTTTTTCACTATATCTATTGGACTCTATCTATCTAATATCTGATGTGGGACTAATTCATTACACTTGACATTATAACAGAATTAAACACTTGTAAATATCATACGGTGTCTTACAAGGGACAAACCAAAGCAGTGGGACTATATACTTGCACAAGTTGAATTTACTTTCAATAACATGAAGAATAGGTCCATAGGAAAATTACCATTTGAAATTATCAATGGAAGAATCCCAAAGTACCCGTTAGACCTAGTAGTGTTGCCCAAATTGCCAGAAATAAGCATAGTTGTAGAAAACATGACGGAGAGAATTGTTGAAATGCATACTAAGGTAAAGGAAAAAAATCAAAAGAATCTAATGCCAAATATAAAACTAAAGCATATATTCATAGGCGTCCAAAAGAGTTTCAAGAAGAAGATCTGGTGATGGTGCACTTGAGGAAGGAGCAGCTTCCAACTGGAACTTATAACAAATTGAAGTAGAAGAAAATTGGCCCATTGAAGATACTAAGAAAGATAAATGGTAATGCCTATGTTATGGACTTCTCAAAGGATTTGGGAATCTCAAACATTTTTAATGTTTAAGATCTATTTGCCTTCCATGCACTTGAGGACTACAAGTTGTGGCAAAATAACTAGAGGATGAGTTCTTTACAAGAAGGGGACACTAATGTAGGATACTTAAAGGAAAAAGTTCGAAAGTTTCAAAATCAAAAGAAGCCAGTTCAGTAGTCAAAGGGTCACGACAAATGAGCTAATTCATTCTTTTATTTAACTTTGGATTTATCTTATTTAGTACATTCCTATGTTAAAATTCCCCTCATTATGATGTCATGAGTCTCTCCTAGTTTGAGTCATTTAGGTTTTATTCTCATATTCCACCTACCCAAAATTGACGTTGAGCTGAATCCTATTCAGTATAGGACTTGGGAAGAATGAATCATTATTTAGATTTTTTTCCTAGGTTAACTTATATAAAACTTCTACCAATCCAATTAACGAATTTAACCTGAGTTGTATTCAGTTTAGGACTTAGAAAGGCAGAAACCTACTCAATTAGGATTTTTGATAATTGTATAAATAGGCTCTAGCCTTGTGGACGTGAGGAACTATTTTTATTCTTAATAAAGTTATACTTTAATAAATTTTCTCTTTTTCTTATAGATTCAAGGAGTTCTTAATGAAAGTAATAGTATTTTCCTTATTTTTCATGCTTTTTGCGACATCACCTTGTCCTTACATTTCTTTAATATTTTATTTGAATATGTAGCATTGTAATTGAGTCATTTTCAGATTTGCACTTACTTGATTCATATGGTAGAATGTGTCGTTTTGTATATTATGGAATTGTTTTCACACAAAAATGTGAAAAATATAATGATATTAGTAGGCATATTCAAATTTAATTGTTTGCTTTTGAAATATTTTTTAATGTGATGCAATATGCTTTCCTTGGTTGCATTATATCTCATGATTTTTCTACTCATTGGATTGTATGTTAGATGTTATATATTTTTATATCAACTTTGTTTACTTGCGGTTATATCAACCAGTTTTTAGTTATGATCTTGTACTTTTTATTTATTTATTTATCAATAACTTCCTATTGTGATTTCTTACTTACATTTGTTATAACGCAATTATAATTTTTTTTTCTTACTTTGAATTCGCAGAGTTTTTATTTTTACCAAGCTAGACAATTGGTTAAGAGTGACTATTAAGTTTATTTTTAATATAAACCCTGTTTTGATCAGACAACTAGCCTTTATGATCGTATATTTAGTTTGCCTTCAGAAATTACTAGCTTTTGATTGGATAGCCTGCATTCATGACTAAATATCCGATATGCCTTCAAAGTAAATTACAAAGTTAATATAAATTGAAAGTAGTTCAAAAAAATAGATGTTATATATAAAATCTAAAGTAAGATGTAATAACATAAACTAAGAAAGAAAAATTTTGAATTAATATAAAAATAATAGGAAGTTGGTAAGTACAATCTAAAAAATGTAAAATAATAAAAGGGTGAAATCAAACATTTTAAATTGGTAATTATAATAGAATTGCAACAAAAAATTCTATGTATCCCAAAATAATAAAACTATAAATTTGAATAGTTTGTGATTCCTTAAGTTTTTGAGGTGACATCTTGGTCTTTCACATTCTTATCCTTCTTATTATTTATACTTTGGGAGTCCTTTCTTAAAATTATAATTTTGAGTTAAAAATAAATAATAAATGTATTACTATAATTAAAATTAGAGAAATGTAAACAAATAATAAGTTAAAAAATATAATTGAAAGTTGATAAAAATAACTTAAAGTAGAGTATTATAATTATAAAAAAGATAGTATAACTGAAACTTGTAACTTACAACTAAAAGTATTTTAATATAACTAAAAGTAGTTGGATACAATAAAAAGTAAGGCCTCAAGAATACTAAAGATGAAAATAAGACACTACTGTTCCATGAAACAATAACATATTCTATAAAGTAAAATTATATTATTCACATTTTAGTGGGCCAAAATAATCATGATCCATTCAAAATGCTTTCTCATAATAAAAATAAATCATAAATATTTAAATCTCTATCCTCCTAAAGACCATTTGTCAATACTACCATATCTCGAAACTAAAATGTGACAAGTGCTATATATTTGCCTATATAACAAATATACAAGGCTCATTATATATAATTATAAGATAAATATTTTCTAATAAATCCACAAACTGTAATAATAGGATTAACAAATCCACAAATTGTAACAATAGTATTAACAAAATTATTATGGATCATATCTAAGTCAAGAATAATGAATCCACACACTAAGAATATTCACTAAATCATAGAATTTGAAATAATCAAATAATATAATTTACAATAAAACTAAATATACTTAAATAATCAACAAATAAAATCCTAAATAATTATTTCTAATTCTAATAAGAAATAATGACTAAAAAAAATTTCGTAGAGTGTTATACATCCTTTTTCTCAAGCTAGTCTCTAAGATCACAACCTATAAAAAAATAAGTGATTCTATGTTAAGCCAACTTTTCATATATACACATAATTTTAAGTTAGTTTTCAGAGTAACATTGAAAACTTTCAAAGTTAAAGCTAATAACATCAATATGATTATGTCAAAACTCGGTAAGAGTAAGATTTTTGAACCCATTAACAAAAATTTATTCAGAAAATCACAATCAAGTCAAAATAAAATAATTGGTGTCTCCTATATGAAATAGTAGACTCATACACAATTGGTGATTTGAATCAGAGTAACATTGAAACCTTTCAAAGTTAAAGCTAATAACATAAATATGATTATGCCAGACCTCGGTAAGAGTAAGATTTTTGAACCCATTAACAAAAATTTATTCAGAAAATCACAATCAAGTAAAAAATAATAATAATTGGTGTCTCCTACATAAAACAGTAGACTCACACACAATTGGTGATCCGAATCAGATGCAAATTAGTATACTTAAAATCAGTGACCAGAACAAAAGTAAAAAATTATCCATAAAAATGGGTCTTATCTGAAATGTGTCGCTATTATGATGTCCATGAGTGATAGAAAAATTTGTTTCTATATAATACAAATACATGTCGACATAGTCATTATTATCCTCAATAACTGGACTAGAACAAAATATTATCTCTAATGGTAACAAAATATCATTATTATCTCTAATGATTGGGCTAAAATATAGTGAAAGTAGGAAAAGACCATGGAAAAAACTATCTTAAGCCTCTTTGTTCGAACCTAAAGCATAGAAAGAAAGTATAACTACTAACATCAAATAACCAATAACTTAAACCTTAACCTTTGCGTCACTATAAAATAAAACTAGACTCTAAGTATTAGAATAAGTGAATTGTTGAGTTTGGATGTGTTAAACTTAGATTGGAGTTTGAGTTAAAGCAGGAATCTAAAGTTGGATTTGAGACTTATGTTTGATCTTAGATACATATTATGTAATATTAGGAGTTATAATTAAAATAGAACTCAGACTCAAAAAGGACCTATAAATATTCTAATAATACATATGGTTTAGGTGCATGTAATGCTAAGGTTGAATTAGAGAGAAATAAAGAAAGAGGAAAATAGAGAGAATAGAGAGAAGAGAAAGAGAGAGAGTGTTGGCTCTCGAGTGTGGGGGCCTTTCTAGTGAATCTCGATAATCTTTTATGGTAATTGCTCGTGGTATTCTCTTGGAGATTCTCCTAAAGGTGGAGGCATTGTCGAGGTTTGGTGAAAATTTTAGTAGGGTAAGAAAGAATAGAGTCTTGCTTGTAAACTCTTATAACATCTTTTGATAGTGGATCTCTTGCTCCTTCCGTGAATATAATCTAATTTAGGGTGAATCACATATATCCTTGTATCTTTTCTTGTTCTTTTCTTTTATCGAATATTATTTCTTATTTCTTGTATTGTTTGAGAATAAGGTAACTCATAAATATTTTCGCTATAAATCTCAATAATTAGTATCAAAACCTAGAAGCAAACAACTAAGATGACAACATCCCTACTCGATGTGGAGAAGTTTGATGGTAAAATAAATTTTGCCTTATGGCAAAAGAAGATGAAAGTAGTTCTTATTTATCAAGGCCTGTAAAAGGCATTAGAGGGTAAAGAAAAAAAGTTAGCCAAGATAAGTGATAAAGACTAGGAGAAGATAGATCAGAAGGTATTGAATTTAATTATCCTAAGTCTAATTGATGAGTTTTGTATAATATTATTGATGAAGAGACAATGGTGGATGTCTAAATAAAACTTGAGAAGTTGTACGTGTCAAAAAATCTCACGAACAAGTTCTACCTAAATAATAGTTGCACAAATTGCGTATGACTAAAGATACAGCTATATTGCATCACCGGAATACCTTCAATAAAATTATCAATGATTTGTTGAAAGTTGATGTGAAGTTTGAAGATGATGATAAGGGGCTAATTCTATTGATATCTCTTTCTACTTCGTTCGATCATATTATGACCATAATTTTTTATAATAAAGAAACTCTTAAGATGGAGAAGGTGACAACTAGTCTTTTTTCTAATAAGAAGAGGAGAAACTCCAATATCAATATTGAGATTGATGAAAGATTGGTGGCTCACAGAAGAGAAAGATCGAGAGAATATGGAGAAGACAAGCAATGGTCCAAATCAAAATTGAAGGTGAAAGTACAATATTATTTGTATAAGAAGTATGCCACATAAGGTGGCATTATCCTGATCATGGGAAGATAAAGCCTTCAAATATAGCGATAGTAGTGGCGATAATACTTCTGAGAATAGTGCAAATGTAGATAGTCTTGCAGTATCCGTAGAAATCGGTACTTCTGATAAGTGGATTTTAGATTCTGCCAATTCTTACTATATTTGCTCCAAGAAGAATTGATTTATTTCTTATGCGAAAAATAAAAAAGAAGGTACTATTTGGTTCGGCGATAATTTGACCTATGAGATCACTAGTGTGGGAACAGTCTAAATCTAGATGGAGCATTTTGCACTCTTATTGGGGGTGAGGTATGTCCCCAGGATGCGAAAGAATCTAATTTCACTTATATACTAAGCTCAAAAGGTTGTAATTATTTAGTGAGAGATGGAGTCATGAAGGTGACATGTGGTATTAGGATCTTAATGAAAGGAGAGAAGTGTAAACATATTTACTGATTAGTAGAAAATACCATTGTAGGTGGAGTTCTGATGAATACAGTGATGAAGAGAAGGCGTGATACTTGGAGTGATTCGATGGGATATAGACCTTCTTCCCAAGTTACTTTTAATATGGTAGTAGACACAGGTCATCTAAAAGGCTTTCAGAAGTACAAGCCTATAGCAATAAAGAGCGAATTTGAGGTTGGCTTGAGCTCGCATCTTACAATTAGCTGAATAAGCTAATAGCCCAGGGGGAGGGGCTGGATGAGAGATGATGACTGAAGCTTCATGATGGTGACACACCCGAGTTCAAGCCAAGATGGAGATTGTTGATTTTGAATGTTTCAAACACGGATTAGAGTTTGAGTTAAAGCAGAAATCTAAAGTTAGATTTAAACTTATGTTTGATCTTGAATACTTATTATGTAATATTAGTAGTTGTAATTAAAGTAGAACTCAGGCTCAATAAGGATGTATAAATACTCTAATAATATATAGGGTTTAGGTGTGGTGCAGAGATGAGATTAAACTAGAGAGAAATAGAGAGAGAGAGAGAGGAATAGAGAGAATAGAAAGAAGAGAGAGAGTGTGTGTGTCAACTCTCGTATGTGGGTCTTTCTAGTGTTTCTTGGTGGTCTCTTATGGTGGTTTTTCATGGTGTTTTCTTGAAGATTCTCTCTGAAGGTGGAAGCATCGTAGAGGCTTGATGAAGAGTTTAGTTAGGTAAGAAAGAGTGGAGTCTTTCTTGTAGACTCTTATAAAGCCTTTTGATAGTGGATCTCTTGCTCTCCCTATGGACATAGTCTGATTTTTGGTGAACCACATATATCCCTATAACTTTTCTTGTTTTTTTTATATTGTATTACTTATTATTTTTTGTTTATTTGAAAATAAGGTGATCCATAAACCTTCTGCTACAGATCCCAGCAATGAATAATATATCATGGAACCTTGCAAATTTAACACCTAAATCATACTAAATTAGGCTAGCTTCTTCCTGACTCTCAATCAAGTTACTTTTTCCCTCAGTAAGCATAATCCCTCATCAAAAGCATGTATTTCTCGCAAGATACCTTTTTCATTTGGTCTCAATAATCTAATATCATTATTTTAAAACTAACATCTCTACTTAGATAAGTATCCACTGTAACAATATGGTATATTCATACTTCTCCATCTTTACTTCACAATTATATCTATTCTTGAATTTAGGAGGCATATAATGTATCACAAAACTGAGCAATTTGAAGTACAAGAAAAAATCTAAGCTTTCTTGATTGAGAAGAGAACCTCAACATGTAGGATTGCATCAACATAATAGTCAATTCTCTTTAAGCTTTGAAAAAGGATCATGTAATGTTAAAGGAAAGACAAAAAGAAAAGAAATCAACCTAAATTCACTGTCAATCCTCATGTTGTTGCACTGTGCATCACTATTAACTGTCTGTTGCCAAACCCTAGCCACTGCT
Organism: Trichopus zeylanicus subsp. travancoricus; assembly: GCA_005019695.1. Classification (NCBI taxonomy): domain Eukaryota; kingdom Viridiplantae; phylum Streptophyta; class Magnoliopsida; order Dioscoreales; family Dioscoreaceae; genus Trichopus; species Trichopus zeylanicus. The sequence continues at coordinate 19,110 of RXID01010958.1, read as the reverse complement.
CTCGCTCTTGTTTTGTTTTTTTTTTTTCTCTTCAAGTAACTGCTAAATAGGTCCCAAAAATTCTATTTTTCACAATCCTTCTTTAAAAAAATTTAGTCCTCTTAATTTAACTCCAAATCAACTCATAGCTAAAAATATCTTGCCAATATATCTTCCTATAATTTTTAATTAGCTTCTTTTTTAGAATGATTACTTCACTAGATTTTAACATAAGGTCAAATTTGATATCTCAATATTTGCTCTTTTCTATCCACAACACGGAAAGGATACTCCTCATGCAAGAGATCTTCACTAAACGTAATGGTGTAAAACCTATCACTTGATATTAGAGTGGGGCATACTTCTATAATATAGACACATGAAACATATTATGGACTTTAAAAAACGCTAAAGGAAAAGCAAGTATATAAGTCACGTTGCTAACCCTCTCAAGGATCTTAAAAGATCCAATGAAACAAGGACTAAGTTTGTCAAGTACAGCAAATCACATTATACCCTTGGAGGGTGAGACTTAAAGGAAGACATGATCTTCGGGTTAAAATTCTAACTCTCTACAATAATTATTAACATAACCCTTTTACCTAATTTGTGCTATTTGCAATCATTCCCTGATCAGCTGGGTTTTCTCCATTGTTTATTAAATATTCTCACGACCCAGTAAATCTCATCTACATAGTCTTAACATGTTGAAGATCTACATCTTCTTCCATAACGTGCCTTATAATGTGCTATCTATATGCTAGATAGGAAACAATTGTTGTAGGCAAATTTCATCAATGGTAAATATCTATCCTATAAACCACCAAGATCATAGACAAAAGCTCTTAACACATCCTCTAAGATTTGAATGATTTTTTTAGACTAACCATCTATTTGAGGATAAAAAGAAGTGTTGAGACTAAGAATGGTCCCCAATATGTTATGCAAACTTCTCCAAAAATGACCAATGAAATGGGAATCTCTATCTAACATAATAGAAATAAGCATACCACGTAGTCTAACAACCTTTTCAATGTAAAACTTTGCCAATCTCTCCAAGATCATTCTTGTTTTGATAGCCAAGAAATGATTTGACTTAATTAATCTATTAGTGACAACCCAAATAGTATCAAAACCCTTAAAGATTCTAAGTAGCCTGACACAAAAACTTTGGAGATATGCTCCCATTTTCACTCAAGAATAGGCAATAGTTGCAATAGTCTAGTTCATCATAGATGTTCTATCTTTACCTATTAATATGTCAAACACTGGACCACAAACTAGATAATTTTTCTCTTCATGTTATTTCACTAAAAAGTACCCTTCAAATCTCTATACATCTTAGTATCCCCTGAATGTACCATGTAACCTGAAGAGTGAGCTTCCTCAAGAATCTGTCTTCTTAAGTTAGCTTTATTTAGAACACAAATCTAATCACTAAACCTCAATGAGTCATCCTCATGAATTCAAAACTTTAGTTTAGAATCTGACTCTACCTCAATCTCGAATCTTTTCGAATTCTTCAAAATAGCCCTCTAAGATGTAAGTATCACAATCAAAACACAAGAAGATTTCCTACTTAATGTATCTACCACCATATTGGCCTTTTTAAGATAATAGCTAATAGTTAAATCATAATTTCTGAGAAATTTCAACAATCGTCTATGTCTCATGTTCAGATCTTTCTGAGTGAAAATATACTTCAGATTCTTATGATCAATGAATATTTCACAAGAATCTTCATAAAAATAGTATCTCCAAATTTTAAGAGTAAAAGTTATCGCTTTGAGCTCCAAATCATGCATAGGATAATTATGATCATATGACTTCAATTATATAGATGCATAACCAACAATCTTACCATCTTGCACCGTCATCCAACCCAAACCCTTCTTAGAGGCATCATTATAAATGGTGTATCCTTTATGACAAATAGGTAGGGTAAGAATTAAAGTAGACGCCATCCTCTTCTTCAACTCCTAAAAATTATTCTCACATTCTTTTGACCATTCAAAGAGAGTCCCTTTTCTAGTCAAGTTAGTTAAAGGAGCTGCTATATGAGAAAAATTTTCAACAAATCTTTAGTAATAGACAGCCAATCCCAAAGCACTTTTAATCTTAGTGATACTACTAGGTTTCTTCAAATTCAAGATAGCTTCAACTTTCTTTGGATCAGCTGAAATCCCATCTTTTATCACAACGTGTCCTAGAAAAGCCACATTATCAAGCCATAATTTATTTCATAATGCCCATAATAAGTGTGAAAATCTATCTTCGACATGTCATTTTCTTTAATCTTCAATTGATGATATCAAAACAAAAGATTAGTTTTGTAGAACACATGGGCACATTGTAACTGGTCAAATAGATTATTAATTCTAGGTAATAGGTATTTGTTCTTCATAATAACCTTATTCAACTCTAATAATTAATATATAATCTCATGCTCCTATCATTCTTCATGAACAAAATAAGGGCATGATAAGGAGAGACACTAGGTTGAATAAAATCTTCATCAAGGAGTTCCTGAGGCTAATCTTTTAACTCTTTCAACTCAGTTGGAGCCATTCTATACGAAGCCTTTGAAATATATCCTATACCAACAATCAAGTTAATAGAGAATTCAATATCTCTATCTGGTGGCAGTCTTAGAACATCTTCTAGGAAAACATCCAAAAGATTTCTCACCATAGTAATGTCTTCCAACACTTGATCTTTTGCCCCCACATCTACCATAATTGCCAAAAGTCCTGAACATCCACTCCCAAGTAACTTCTTAGCTTACATAGTACAGATTACTTGGGATGCCATACCAATCTTACTACTAAAGAAAGAGAATTTTAGCTCTCCTAGAATTTTAAAATCAACTCACTTCTCTTAATAGTCCACAGTTGCATAGTGAGTAGGCAATTAATCCATCCCAAGAATCATATCAAAATCTTGCATCCTTAAAATATGAAAGTCAATTCTCAAATCTCTAACTCCAAAACTCACTACATAATCCTTACAGAGATGAATAACAGGGACTTGACTACCATAGGAGTATTCACAAATAAATCATAATCTAGTAGAGAACATGAGATATTATATCTCTGGACAGATGCTTGAGAGATAAAAAAATGCTATTTAGGTAGATTTTATAACCCAACTTTGATTCTAGTTTTATAAGAGTTAGAATTATAGTCATACTCCAACTCTAAGTTTGATGATAATTAGAGTTACACTTTGAGTCTAATTCATGATAGGCTGAATCCAATTTGGGCTGATCCAACTTGAGATAAACATGGGCTGAAACTTTGAGTTAGATTTGAGCCTAAATTCTAATTAGAATTGGGCCAAACTAGTTGACTGCTTGGTAAATCGATTGTCCATTTCTGATGAGCAGGATCGACAAAAGCTCTCTACCCATTGACTGGTTCTCCAACTAATTGACTAATTTTAATGAACCAATACTGATAGCTCTTTGCTATTCGACTAGTTCATCAATAGGTCATTTGGTTCCACTTAGAATTGGAATAAACTAGTTGTTTGTTAAACCAATTAAATAATTTTTTTTGTAAAAAGACCCCTGAGAGTCTCAAAATTACAATTTGGTCCAAATTACAAATAACCCCTTGAATTATATGATACAAAATTTGGAGTTTCATCCAAATCTTCATCCATAATATCTTATCCTAATCCAAATAAAATTTATTCATATCTCCAACACACAAATATCAATCAAACCCTCCACATTCAAAATTTGAATTGTGGATTAACCTATTTTTATCATCCCAACAACACTATAAAAGCTGGAGGTATCCTACAAAATAAAAAAAAAGGAAGGAGGAGGAGATCAGAACCAAAAGAGAAGCTAGAGAACTACTTCCCACAACCACCCTAACCCTACTTCATTATCACCTTCTCGTTCGTCAACCTCCCATGTTTCACATTGACTGCTACCCTCTATGAGCTCCACCTCCACCACTTCTGCCATGTCATCGTCTTGCCCATTGGCCATTCCTTGTACACCTAGCAAGCCACCAACCCCCTATCCTTGTCATTGCCCCCGCTATACCATCACCGCCGACCAGCTCCACCATTGCACTAATTCCGCTTATACTGTAGCTTGCCACAAACCAGTACAAGATCAACTCCATGGTCTCCGACCTCTAGCTCCTCACCTCCCTCGAATTGCCAACTACCTTATGACTGGCCTCATCCACTGCCAAGCGCAACCTCTGAAGTTTTTATCTTTACTAGTAAGGATATCACTGTTGCCACCATCACTACCATAGCTCCAAGCACCACCACGAGGTCCTCCAAACTGTTGATCTCCACCCCCACCTCTTCTTCCTTGCACTTGTAAGCTGCCACCGCCAGATTTAGGCCATGTCTTGCTAAGATCCAATCAGATCTAACCCAAATCTAGTTGCCATAGAGAAGCAAGGCTTGGCTCTTTCTCTAATGGAGAAGAAGTGGTGAAACGAAGAAGAAATTTGGGGAAGAAGGGTTCAGACAACGAAGACGAAGAAAACAAAAAGTAGAAAAGATAAAAAAAAACATAATAATATAAAAAGGTTCCTTGTTGGCTACCAATTATAGGAAAGGGAGAAGTTATTGGACTATCAAAAACAAAGAGAAAAAAGAAAAAGAGTTGTTGCAAAGAAAAAGATAAAAAAAATAAGGGAAAAAAATATTTTCTTGTCTCGATTCATGTATTCTCATCAAACTAGCTTAGGGATAGCCCATGGACTCTCTCAAAAGCCCTTTTGATTAAGGGCCGGTTTACCAGCTTGCCTAAAACTCACTTTGATCCAAGACCAGTTTGTAGGCTCATCCAAAGGTCACTTTGACCAAGAGTCAACTTGTCATCTTGTTCGAAACTTACTTTGACCGAAGACTAGCCTATAAGCTTGGTCAAAAGTTATCCTAACCAAGGATTAGCCTGTGAGCTCATCTAAAATTCAATTCGGTTAAAGGCTACCTCGCGAACTCACCCAAAAGCCAATTTAGAGTAAAAAGCCAGCCTATGGGCTTGCTTGAAAGTCTAGTCAATTAAACGTCAATTTGTGTGCATGCTTAAAAGTTAAATCAACTCAGAATTAGCTTATGGGCTCACCCAAAGACATTAGGCAGTCTGAAAGCCCTCAATTCAAATTAATAAAATTGATTAACATAAATTAATTAAATTAAATGATTTAGTAAACTTAAAATCAAGCCAATTTGGCTAAATCAAATAAACAATGACTCGAATGAATTACCAAATAAACCTAAAATTGATAAGATAAATGGACTAAAACTAATCTAGTCGTATAGAAGGCTCTCTACTGGTTGATCACTTGGTCAACCGATTGACTAATTATGATGAATCAAAAGCTGGCATACTCTCTACTTGGCGACCAATACCCTCAATTGATTGTATGGTTCTGATAAAACAAGAACTGACATGCTCTTTGTCGATCTACTGGTCCCTTAATTAGTTGTTCGATTTTGATAAACTAGACTGACATCCTTTCTACTGATCGATCAATCTACCCAATTGATCATCCATTTTTGCCTAGAAAAAATTAACTTGGGTCTAGACCCAACCCTAACTGGATTCAAATTAGGTCAAGCTGAATCAAATTGGTTTAGACCTAACCTTGATTGGTCCAAATTGGATCAACCTAGATTAAATTGAGTTCAAATCGAGTCTACCCAAGGTCAAAACAAGTTTGAATTAAACTCTAATTGAGTTAAACTATGTTTGAACTAAACTTTAATCAAGTTCAAACTAAACCCTAATTAGGTCAAATTGAACTTCAAATCAAACCCCAGTTGGGTTAAATCAAGTTTGAATTGAACTCTAATTAGGTTAAGTTGAGTCCAAACAAACTTTAATCAGGTTATGTCAAGTTAAAACTAAACCTTAATTAGGTTAACCAAGTTTGAACTGGACCCTAATCAGGTTAAACAAAATTCGAACCAAATCCCAATTGGGCTAAACCAAGTTTAAACCGAACCCTAATTAGGTCAGCCAAGTTCGAATCAAACCCTCATTGGTTCAAATCAAGTTCAAACCAAACCTAATTGGGGCAAACTCAAATTCAAACTAAACCTTAATTGGGTTAAATCAAGTTTGAATTAAACCCTAATTGAGTTAAGTCAGGTCCAAATCAACTCTAGTCAATTTAATCAAGTTTGAATTAAACCCTAATTTGGTCACAATAAGTTTAAACCAAGCCTTAATTAGGTTCACTAAGTCCAAGAAAACCCTAATTGGGTCAAATCAAGTTCATACCAACCCTAATCAATTTAAACAAAATTTGAACTAAACCTTAATTTGGTTAAGCTGAGTTCGAATCCAATCCTACTTATGTTAAACTAAGCTTAAATCAACCCTAATTGAGTTAAACTGAACTTAAACTGGATCAAAATCAGGTCAAATTTGAACCTGAACTAGGTTAAACCTGAACTGGAACCATGTCAAACCTAAAACAAAACTAGATTAAGGCTAAACTAAAATAAAGTCGAACTTGAATCTAGACTAGATTAAATTTGAACCAAAATCATGTCAAACTTGTACCAAAACTAGGTCAAACCTGAACAAGAACCAAGTTGAACCAAACTAACTTGAATTTGAATCCATGTCTATTAAGGTTTGAACCTAAACCCAATAAGGGTCCAATGTGGGTCGAACCCAAATGTATTAATAGGTTGAATCTAGATCCATCAAGAACCCAATAGGGTTAGATCCAAGATCCAATAAGGATCCAATAAGAACCCAATCAAGGTTGGATTCAAGGTCAGTTAGGGTTAGTTGATAGCAAGCTCAAAGTTATCAATTATCAAATAGAAGATGATTAGCACATGCCAAGGCAGGTGATCATTTTTTCAAATCAAACTAAACTAAACTCAGGTTTGAACTTGCTTAATCAACTAGCCAGATGCCATGTTCAAATGAAGTTTACAGAGAACACACTTAAAGCTGTTGGCCACCTTCAAGCTAAGCCAATGCATGCTTAAAAATCATTGGTGATATTTCAAATTTAATCAATAATATGCCAAAGAAACCATCTATTATCAAATAAAAAATGGTCAGCATAAGCTAAGACCGCTATTTATTTCAAACTGAACTAAAGGTATGCTTGAACTCGCTTATTAAGTCAGCCAAATATTGTGTTCAAAGAAAATCAACCGACAACATGTTTAATGTCATTGGCCACACTTCGGGTTAAGCCAAAAAATGCTGATAACATGTCAAAGAGACCATCAATTATCAAATTAAAGATGATTAACATATGTCAAGGCCATTAATCATTCCTTCAAATTAAATCAAACCTAAGGTATGCTTAAACTCTCTTAGTCAGTTAGGTAAATATCATATTTGAAGGAAGTCAACTAATAATACACATAAAGCCATCAATCAAACTTCAAACTCAACCAACACAAACTCAAAAGTTGTTGCTGATACTTTAGATTTAATCGACAACATGCTAAAGAGATCATCAATTATCAAATCAAAGATAATTAGCACAAGCCAAGCCACTAATCATTCCTTCAAATAAAATTAAACTAAAGGTAAGTTGGAACTCACATAGTCAGTCAGTCAAATGCCTAGTTTGAAAGATAACACATAGTCAGTCAGTCACACTGCAAACTCGGCTAACACAAGCTTAAAGTTGTCGGTAACATTTCAAATCTAATCGATAATAAGCCAAGAGGTCATCAGTTATCAAGTTAGAAATGATTACTATAAACTAAGGCTGTAAATCATTTTTTCAAATCAAATATCAAAAGAAGTCAATTGACAATAAGCAAAAAGCCATTAGTGATACTTCAGATCTTAATAAGGTCAACTAGCATAGACCATGATAGTCAAACATACCCCTAAGTCTAGCGAAGTTATCAGTATTCATTAAGGATCAAACCAAGCATCCATTCGAGTCAAGTTCACTTGGCTAAGTGCACAACACTGCAGCAGCAGCAAACATCAAGCCTTTCCCCATTTACTTTCTTATTTCATATCATTTATGATTATAAATTCAAATTTCTTAAATTATAAAATGAGGGTATTCCCTTATGTAAGTCTTGTCTTTAGTTCTTAAATAATTAATCATACTTTTTTCTTTGTGTCTCTATCTAATTAGCTAGGTCTTTCATTTCAAGAAATTATTGATGATTCCCAGGGTAATTAACAATATGAGCTTACGCTTGTTGAAAATCATATTCCCATAATTTTTGATTGTACAATCAAACTATCTCAATTTTTATTTATTGTTTGGAGACTACTTCTCAAGGTCTCAAGCTATCCTGAGTAGTTGATTTTGGCTCCACAAATTTTGGCACTCCCGCGAGACTTTTTCCTTTGATTTGTGACAGATATGTGTGTTGTGTAAACTAAACACCTTTTAACATCGATCAATCACAAATTTTACATGTTCAGTGGAACCTGATTTCTCCTTTAAGTAGAAAAACTTAGTTACTATAGACACATATCAGAAGAAGAAAAGCTAAAAACTAATGGTTGATTTTTTATTAAAAGAAAGTAAAATGGCATCATCAAGTGATTCTCTTGTCCCATCGTTCTCGATGATAGGTCTATGATATACTTTCCTTAACCAATGATCACCGTGGGGGCAAATGGAGTCCATATCAATTATCAAGCTATGTCCAACTCCATCCAATTCATGCATGATGCTTCTGCTAGCACCAACAATGTCACTGCTCCTAGCATTACTTATATTGCTATGACTACCATTGATTTAGTTAATGCTCTACCTATTCAGCATGGATCAATTCCTTGCCTCCCATCTAGGAGGCAAAAGACCAAGTCTCCCCAATAAGTAAAGACCAAGTCTACCTAATGAGTAAAGACCAAATCCACCCAATGGGCAATAACTAAGTTCACCTAGTGGATAAAGATCAAATCCACCTAAGGAGAAAAGGTCAAGTTTGCTCAAGGGACGAGCCAAATTTTATTGTGCCAAACCTTGATGACAAAACAAAGACTTCATTGATGCAAACTAGGGTATCAATTCTTGAAAGATTGGGCAATAGGTAAAGGTTAATTTTTGACCGCCTACAACCTACCCTAAAAGCAAACACAAGTAATGCAAGCAAAGAAAGAATTGATGCAATGTTCGGCCAACTTCAGAATGTCATATCAAAGTCCAAGCTAGATGCTATAATCCCCACCTTCAACCCCTTTACCATACTATAAGAGCCAAAGAAGAGTAAAGGAAGGACGTGTGCTCAATCTTCTAATGCTAGAGTGACTAATGGACAAGTAACTAAACTCCAAAAAAAGGATGCTCGTGCCAAAATATCTAATTAAGTTAAAACTAACTTGTCAATCTGATAAGTATCAATCAAGGTGTCTGCTCACTAATTCATCGGACCACTATAACTTATCCTACTCAAACATGTCAATGTGGCATTCTAGAAGATGAGACCCACAAGAATAATGACTTCTTGCTTCATTCTTTGCTAACCTCTCTTTACATAATAAGAGACACCAAGGCATGATATGGATGATAAGAGAAAGAAGCTTCAAGTTTTCCCTCAAGATAACTTTCTAAGTAATCAAAGTCAAATCACTTGGACCAACTAGTTAAATCATCAACCACTATATAAAAGGATCAAGACCATTGACAAATCTCTCCCTTTGGCCCTCAATTTTGAGGCCACTCTAATACATATCGAGATCTCTTCCCCTAATCATTGTCAAGTGGCATTTCTTCTTGCTATGGATACAGGACTCTAACCTATTTGGAAATGACAAATGGAACTCCTTTTGATCAAATAGGATGTTTTTCTCATAAACAAGCACCATAAACCTTTTTTATTCTATGCAATAATGAAAATGAGAAATGCTCGCATCTAAAGTATTTAAGCACATGCAACAACTCTCTTTCAAAAAAATCACATGATGAAAATAGGGGGCATATTGTCTAAGCATCCATTGTGAATACTTAAGCAAATATTAAATCCATCCTCTCATAAAAAAGAAGGTGATAAAAGTAAAGTCAAGTATTCTCTCATTCGAATGTTTTAAAAAAAGTAGGAAGATGAAGCACTTGAAGTGGACAACCAATCCATCAAGCTAATACCAAGTAAGATTTTCATTCTCCCACCATCGAAAGGTTGTGGACAAGAAAATTAAAATCCTCTTGTTAAAAGCTCACAAAGGTGGCATATAACCGAGGGATCAAAATGCAAAATTGATTAAGGATTTTTTCCCTCACTTCAAAATAGTGGGGGCACAAATAATTTTCTTTCGGATGCTTAAAAGGTAAGTTAAGTGGATAATTAAGATGTGAGTTGTCATGATATCTAAAGGGACATGTTACCCTTTGCCCCATAATTCATAGTTTCAAGTCAAAAGTTATCAAATTTTTGACAAAAACTTCAAATAAACTACTTATATAGTAGTAAAATCAAACATGCTATCCTAAAATAGCAAAAGAAGTACATCACCTTCAAAGCAAGCTTATCACTTCCAAAGTGGTAAAATCAAATGGATTGCCTCCAAAATGGTAAAACCAAATACCTCATATATGAGGATTGCAAGTCAAACATGTTGTTTTTGATATAGTGAAATCAAAGTAGCAACTTTTGAAAGTAGCTAATTCAAGTTCATTTTACATGACGATCAAGCCTATATTTGAATAGCAAATCGAGCTCACTCTTGTGTGACAAATCAAGTTCACTCTCATGTGGTAATCAAAACCCATTTTACTTAGCAATCAAGCTCATATTTAAATGAAAGATTAAGTCCATTTTTACATAGTAAATCAAGTTTGATTTCACATGGAAAATCAATTCACTTTCATGTGACAAACCAAATCCTTTTTGGATGTCAATCGAGCCTATATTTATATGGTAAACCAAGCTTACTTTCACATGATAAATTAAGTCTATTTTTATATGGTGATCAAGCTTGCATTTACATGACTAATCAAGTCCACTTACTAGTGACAAATTAAAATCCACTTCTATGAATTAAGTCTATCTCCGCATGAAAAATTAAGTCTACTTCCATAAGAAAAATTAAAATATATTGTGTGTGACGATTGAGTCCACATCCATACGGCTTATTAAAGTTCATTCACACATGACAATTCAAGTCGACTTTTATGTGACAAATTCAATCCATTTTTCAATGGTGATCAAGCTAGCTTTTATGTGATGAATGAAGTCTACTTTCCATGGTAAACTAAGTTTATTTTGTATAGTGATCAAGTCCATATTTGCATAGCAAAATTAAGTCCACTTTTAGATGACAAATTAAAATTCATTTTCAGTGGCCATCAAGCCCGTATTTAAATGACAAATTAAATCTACTTGCATATGACAAATTAAGTCTATTTTCATATGATAAACTAAGTCTATTTTATATGGTAATTAAGCTTGCATCTATATGGCAAATCATGTCCACTCCCAGATGACAAAATCCAATCTACTCATGGAAAATGAGTCTACTTTATATGATAAACTAAGATTGCTCTCATGTGATAAATCAAGTCCACCATCATATAGTAAATTTAATCCATTTTGCATGATGATCAAACCCACATTTGCATAGCAATTAAGTTCATTTATGTGTGGCAAATTCAAGTCTATTTTATGCAATAATTAAGCTAGTATTTTATATGACAAGCTAAGACTACCTACATGTAGCAAATTACGGTTCATCTTGTGTGGCAATAGATGTTGCCACCCTGACCTAAACCAAAATTGGTTCAAATAGAATTAAATAAGGCTGGACTGAGTCTCGCTAGGTGTATTACAAAAGTCTTTAGCCATATTTTAAAGCTACACCCAACTCCATAAACCGCTGGTGATACTACCAAATTAAAAAATTAATCGCTAATATGCTCTAAGCCGTCAGCCACATTTCAAAGCTATATCCAATCCCATAAGCCATTAGTAATACTATCAAACTAAAGAAGTTAATCACCAACATGCTCCAAGCTATCGACCACACTTCAAAGCTATATCCAACCCTCTAAGATATTGGTGATACTACCAAATCAGTGAAGTCAACTAACAATATGCTTAAAGTCATCGGCCACACTTCAAGCTAGTCAACCTCAAAAGTAGTTGACAATGCTCCCCCTAAGCTAGCCAATCCTAGAAGTAGTTGATGATGCACCTTTCAAGCTAGTCAACTGTAGAAGTCGTTGATAACATGGCCCTTCAATTTAGCCAATTTCAGAAGTAGTTGACAATGCATTCTTTAAGCTAGTCAATCTCAAAAGCAGTTGGTAATGCGCTCTTCAAGTTAATTAAGCTAAAAGCAATTGATGACGTACCCCTCAAACTAGTCAATCCCAAAAATAGTTGACGATGTAATTTTCAAAATTATACCCAACCTCATAAGTTATTAGTGAGGATACCAAAAACCAAAGAAGTTATTGTCTATGTCTTATCAACTATGCAAATACTTCAAAAATTAAAAAAGTTATTTCCTACTCCTTATCGGCTATGGAAACACTTCAAAAAAAAATAAAGAAATTATTGCTTACACCTTATTAGCTATTGAAACACTTCAAAAACTAAAAAAGTTATCGTCTATGCTTTATTGGCTATGAAAATTATTCAAAGTTAACAAAGTTAGCACTAATCCCCTATTACTAGTTTTATTTTTTATGTTTTTATTTTATTAGCTAGGTTTCTTACTTTAGGAGGTTCCTGATAATTATTAGAGTAATTAACAATAGAGGCTTGTGTCTGTTGATAGTCATGTTCCCACAATACCTGATAGTGCACTTTAAATTAAAATAAATCTTGATTTATGATTCGAAGTTACTCCTCAGGATCTCCGCTATCCCGGGTGGTCAACTTCAATCCCACAAATTTTAGCACACCTAGTGTGACTAACTCAGTCTCAATCCAGGAACTTATAAATTGTGGCAGACTTATGTACTGTGAAAACTAAACACGTTATAGTATCGGTCGGCCACAAATTATGGCACGCCCGATGGGACTTGATTTCTCCTCCAAGTACAGAAATCTAGTTAATATGACAGAGAAACTAATAAGGTAGGATTACAATTGAAAATTGATCAATTGTATTTTCCTTTGTAGAAAAAAAAATTAAATGACAATAATGAATAATATTTCTACCCTAAGATATACCCATCATCCTAGGGACATATTTACTTGTACAGTTACCTCAGTCAATGGTTGCTACAGAAGCAGCTAAAATTCAGACCAAGTTCGGGATCATTTCTGAGGTCGTCCAGTTTAAGAGGACACCTACTACTATACCAGCTAAAGCAATTGACATGTAAAATCAGTATGTTTCTCACGTTCTATCAAGGAAAAGGAGGCTTAATGTCGTCATCCTCAATGAAAAAGGCTGTTCAGATGAGGAGTCAGAAGTCATACCTCAACCAACAAGGATGTCAGTCTTCCAGAGGCTAGGATCGAAGCTCAGCTCAATCTTTAGTCGCCTTCACCCAGCTCCTTGCAGGGGGCAATCAAAAGCAAAACTAGACAGAAATTGATGAAGAATATCTCTTCTTAACTATCACAAGTAAAGGAAAAGCTGCTAAAATTTTTAGCTGACTAGGGAAGCTTACCCATCAAACAAAGTCGGTCATTACCATTACTACCTCCAACTTCTTTGCTCCATTAAGCAATTTAGAAAAGCGTAAGAGTAAGTCACAGGGAGCATAGTCTTGTCTTAAAACTATGGCAAAAGGGTGAATCTCCAAATAAAAATACAAAAGTCATCGTAAAGCTACAACCCAGCATGAGAGCTCGCCAAAAAAGATCACCTACATTGTTAAAGTCATTTCTAACTATGACTCCAAGAGGAACCGTGAGCCCACACCCCAGTTAACCAAATTCTAAAAGAAGGTTGTTCAAGTGAGGCTTACTAATAAATAAATCCAAGAGGAAAGGGCCCTTATAAACCAATCCTTGCTACTATACCAAAAAGAAGGTGTGGCGACCTACTCTATGAGTAGATACTTGAATGAGATGACTTGACTGATGGAAGAAGTTAGCCTCAACCTAGAGTCTAGACCTGATTCTCAGAATAGGAATCATCATGTTTTGATAGACCTATGAGCTAATTTGAGACAGTAAACCTAGTCCTTAGTAATATAAGGGGAGAATATATGGTACCTTATCTGAGTGCCTCTTCTATCCATACCTTCGAAGACTCATCATGCAAGTCAAGAAGCTAAAAAGGATTGGTCCACCAACCTTATTTAGTTCACAAAGCTTTAGATTAGAAAAGGATAAGGTAAAGCATGAAGAGTCTTCTAAAAATATGAGGGCTGCATTCATGACAATTGAGCAAAAAAAACCTCCAATCCCCACTATGAACAAGGGTAATCCTAAAAAGCCACCGACACTAGGAGATGGAGAAGTAGAACAATTCAATGATCTCCAACAAAGGCTTAGAAAGAAATACTCTTTTAAAAGATAAAGAGTAGGTAAAATCTTCTAGGATGCACTAAAGTTAGGCCTCCAATTGCCAGAATCTAAAAGGCTAGGTAAGGCTAACAAAATAGATCATCCAAATTACTGTGAGTCTTGGGGCATACCATTGAAGACTATTATGTGTTCAAGGATTAGGTCAAGAAGCAATACCAAGAAGGTAAGCTAACTTTTTTGAAGGCAACCCTATTGGAAAGACCCGCTGAGCACATCAATCATATTACTATGTTCGAATTTCACGAACCACTTGCTGAAATCTTTTTTGAAGAATAAGCATAATGTACCCCTAATAAAAGCACCTATAAAATGTCTACATTTCAAAAAGGCTAAAGAAACTAATAAAGAAAATGACAAAAAACCCTGGAGAGCCTGGGCTGGTGATGAAGAAAGCCTCATTAGAACAAATCACCTTAGCTGCTTGAGGCATCAAGAAGAGAAAGAACATAAGTAAGAAGAAGAAGTTGGTTTAGCTAGATGAATATAATGTCAAGAAATTAGTCATCTAAGAATACATCAATTACTCTAGATAAATATGTTTAGGGAGAAAGAAGCCAAGTAACTCTTGAAGAATTCTTCCCTGATAAACTCAAAGCTTTGCTAGAGAACCCTGATGCAAAAAATAAAGAAAGCAAACTTTTGGTAGCAACATGCTCTGCCATATTTACTACTGGAGGTTTACAACCAAGCTGATCTCCATCCTATCACTTCAATGATGAGAAAGTTTAGGGTACAAGGCAAGAAGAGGCAAATAGATTCTTTAGGGATGAAATTGATGAAATGAGAGATCACACAGGTCTCTCTGATAGCTACTCTCAAGATGACTATCTTAAAGAGTAATTCACCAGTGAGCATGATTATGGCATGCTCAAACTATAGCTAAATATTGTGAAAGAGCTAGGTACAACTAATATGAGATTTGTTAGGGGGCAAATGAAAATATTGAACAAACACATACATGCTATAACTACCCACATGAAAAGTGTGATAAATACAACTACTTTGCTCTGTGAGAAAGTCGAGAGGATGGAGAAGGTCCTAGAAGAAAAGATAAAGCATACAAAAGACCTCAGAGGAATGATAAGAAATCACTTATCGACACTCTTCGAGATCAGAACAATCACTCATGCCATTTACTCCAGAGACGAGTCAAGAAAGCTAGACACTATCAAAAAGAGTTAGCTAAGTCTATGATCTCTTGTCGTATGGTAACTCATACATTCGAGGTGAACACCGATAAGTTGCTATCCCAGCCTCCATCAAATAATCCTACAACAAATGCTCAACCCACTAGGTTCGATGAAGTCCCATTCCTAGAGCCTATGGAAGAATATACTTTGCTAACTTTAGAGGAATTATGCGTACAAGGCACGAATGAAGAATATGACTCCATGTTTAACTCAAAGCCGCTTTATGACCACTTCAGAAGGCTCTACACTAGCAAGTGCCAAAGGAAGAAACAGATATTTCAAGAGAGGATAAAATAAGCTAATGCTAAGGCTCATTCCTATTGGCTTTATGGTGTCTCGAATCCGGATTTTCCGGATAGTATTAATTATATTAATGGGCCTAATCCTTATCTAGATTTATCTTCTAGAAGTCTTAAATTAGTAGAAGTCTTATTTGAGTCAGTCTTCTATTTTGACTCAAACATCATTAGGCCACATCTATAAATACACCATTGATGTAAGGGTCTCAAGAGATAGAAAATAGAGAGTGAGAGTTGGTGATATTGGAGTTTCGTCTCCGTCATTATAATCTTCTCTTTTCTCTTCCTCATCAATACAATATTCTCTGGATCGTCTTCCCACATATATCTCTTGTGTGCTATCTTTTTCTCTTTTCTGTTCTTCCTCTATATTGTGAATTGTGGTGGACATCGATATTTTCCGCAACAAGTGGCATCAGAGCTTGGTTCAACATGTCTACTACGAAGTTCGATATAGAAAAATTCAATGAAAAGCAAGGATTTCCTATTTGGCAAGCAAGAGTTCGTGCAATTCTTACTCAACAAGGGTTGAGACACACATTGGAGGACGTCAAGCCTGAAGATGTCATCGAAAGTGTCTGGGAAAACCAAAAGGCCAGCGCACATAGCACAATCATCCTCAGTCTTATCGATGAGGTACTCTATCCGTTTCTTGATGAAACATCACCTTCAGAGTTATGGAAAAAGCTGGAGAAACAGTATATGAGTAAGTCTATCTCAAATCGAGTTTATTTAAAGCAGAAGCTTTTTAATTTTCGAATGACAGAAGGTACGAATATAGTTGATCATCTTAATGCTTTCAATAAACTTGTCTCTCAATTGTTAAGCATTGATGTTAAAATTGAAGATGAAGACAAGGCAATTATTTTATTATCGTCCTTACCTCCTTCTCTTGAGAATCTAAAAACTACTCTCATGTATGGAAAGGATTTGAAATTTGACGATATTTCTGCTGCTCTTCTATCTAATGAATATTTGAAAAAGATTGGAGGGGATGTGTCACACTCAGAGCATTAATTGTCAGAGGTCGTACCAAAGAAAGATCAAGAACAGGTCGTTCTAGATCCAAATCCAAAGAAATAAACTGCAGGTATTGTAAGAAGATGGGACATACAATTAAAGATTGTTGGAAGCTCAAAGTAAAGAAAGAAAGAGAATCTCAATCTAAAGAGCAAGCCAAAGAACAAGTTTCAGTTGTTGAAGAGAGTTCTGATGATAATTTGGGTAACGTTCTCTCTATTAGTTCTAATATTGATCGTTACCATGATATTTGGATTCTTGATTCTGGTTGTTCTTATCACATGTGTCCTAATAAGGATTGGTTTGAAAACTACACGCCTTATGATGGTGGTTTAGTTTTGATGGGTAATAATAACCCATGCAAAACTGTTGGAATTGGAACAATCAAAATTAAGATGTTTGATAATATTATTAGAACTCTTACTGATGTCAGACATGTTCCTGATTTGAAAAAGAATTTGATCTCTTTGGGTGCCATGGATTCTGCTGGTTATAAGTATTCTGCTGAAGGTGGAGTTCTTAAGGTTGCTAAAGGCTCATTGATAGTAATGAAGGGCCTAAAGCATGGAAATTTATATGAGTTAGTAGGAAAAACCGTTGCAGGTGGAGCAACAATTTCTCAGTCTTCTTCTTCTTCTTCTTCTTCTTCTTCTTCTGATATGACTCAATTATGGCATATGCGTCTCGGTCATATGAGTGAGCAAGGTTTAAATGAGCTCAACAAAAGAAAATTACTGAAAGGTCGCAACTCATGCAAATTGGATTTCTGCGAGCATTGTCTCTATGGTAAACAGTCCAAGGTAAAGTTTAACACTGGTATTCATTGCACTAAAGGCTTAATTGATTATATTCATTCTGATGTGTGGTGCTCTCCTATTCCATCAAAATCTGGTGCTCGTTATTTTGTCAGTTTTATTGATGATTTTTCCAGAAAAGTGTGGATTTATTTTTTGCATCACAAAGCCAAGGTGTTTTCTGTTTTCAAACAGTGGAAAACTTCAGTTGAAAAAAGGACTGACAGAAAAATCAAATATCTCAGAAGTGATAATGGCGGAGAGTATAAATCAACAGAGTTTCTCAAATTCTGTGAAGATGAAGGCATCAAGCGTCACTTTACCATCCCAGGAAAACCTCAACAAAACGGTGTGGCTGAAAGGATGAACAGAACCTTGTTGGAGAAAGCACGTAGTATGCTCAGTACAGCTAATCTTGAGAAAGATTTTTGGGCAGAAGCAGTCAATACAGCATGCTTCATTGTGAATCGCTCTCCTCAAACAGCCATTAATTGCAAGACTCCTGAAGAGGTATGGACTAGTCAACCTGTAAATTATTCTTCTTTAAAGATTTTTGGTTGCTCTGCTTATGTGCATGTTATCAAGGATAAGTTAGATGCACGTTCCAAAAAGTGTATTTTCTTGGGTTATGCCAAAGGCGTCAAAGGCTATCGTTTGTGGGATCCTACTATTTCAAATGTAATTATTGAGAGAGACATAGTATTTGATGAAAGTGGTATGCTAAAATCTCTCAAGAAAGATCCCAATGATATAATGCAAGTGGAGGTGGAGCACGTAGTTCCTTCAGAAGAAGATATTCAGGGTATGCACAACTCTCAAGAAAATTCTAAGGATCAAGTTTCTGAAAAGACTCCACTTCGAAGATCTCAAAGAAAAATAAAGCCACCTGAAAGGTATGGTTTTGAAGATATGGTAGCTTTTGCTTTAGTTACTGACAATGATGATCCTTCCTCCTATAAAGAAGCAGTGCAGGATAAGAATTCTTCTCAGTGGCAAGTTGCTATGAATGAAGAGATGGATTCTCTTCAAAAGAACCATACTTGGGATCTGATGAAATTACCAAAAGATAAAAGAGCAATTGGTTGCAAGTGGGTATTTCGAAAGAAAGAGGATTTCTCTGAGATAGATGGTGTTAAATTCAAGGCCCGTTTAGTTGCAAAAGGGAATTCACAAAAGGAGGGTATTGACTTTAATGAAATTTTCTCTCCTGTGGTTAAACACACATCTATTCGTTTTCTACTTGCTTTAGTTGCTTTTCATAATCTTGAGTTAGAACAGCTTGATGTCAAACTGCCTTTCTGCATGGAGAATTAGAAGAACAAATTTTTATGCAACAGCCTGAAGGGTTCATCCAAGAAGACAAAGAAAATTTTGTTTGCAAGTTGAACAAATCACTTTATGGTTTGAAACAGT